>WEKX01021015.1:9258-23707 GCA_013390025.1 Pitta sordida | reverse complement strand
CATGGGACGCCGGCGCCCCCGGGGGACGGAGTGACAGCTCGGAGCATCATTTCATTGGACAAAGGGAAGGACTACCGGGGGTGGAACGGCGGGAGCCTTAAAAAGCCCGAGGGAGAGAGAAATCGCGCCTTTTTCGTCCTCGCGGCACCCCAGGGTCTGCGGCTCCGGACTTCTCCTCCCAGCTGAACCCCGGCATCTGTCCTTCCCTGACGACAGCCAGCGGACACCGCTCCTGTTTCTTCTACCCGTATTTTGTTATTGTTGGGACTTTCAGTCTCTTTGGGGGGGGGGATTGGTGTTGGGTGGGATTTTGGGTTTTTTGAGGGATTTTCCTCCGTCGCGCTGGGAGTGGGTTTCGTCGCGTGGGGGGAGGGGGGAAGCTTTGGTTTTTATGCTCCCCACTGTTGTTATCAGTTGTACACAAATTACTTTCACATCTTATATTCCCCTGTTCTTTTTTTTTCTCTTGTAAATAAATCCTGTTACATCTCTAACGATCTCTCGTCCAAGGAGTGGTAAATAACCCTTTACTGGTCTTAAACCAAGACACTGTTTTTTTCCAGTTTTACCTCTCCATCTTCAGTCGTGGATTAGATGGATTCTGCATCACTGGCTCTCTCTCTGGTCTATAGGTTTTTCACCATGGTCAGTCCAATTCACAAACAGCAGCGGGATGCCTGGAAGAACATCTCTACCCCTTCTCTTGTGGGCCTGGGGGCCTTCAATCTCTCAGCCTCCCGACGCAGGTTCAGAGCCGGCACCTACATCTTGCTACTGAACTTTTTTTTCTTTTCCAAGTATGTTATTCACAGAGACGCCTCTATCTCTATAACCTTGAAGAGCCTAGCAGCACGGAGAGCCCAGGCAAGAACTGAGGTGTTAACTCCCTCGCTGCCAAAGCAGCCAAAAAACCTAAACCCAGGACAACTACCCACCAGGGAGTAAGTTATGGGTGCACAAAATTTGGGAGGGAAAACAGCTGGTTTAGCTGACCCCAAGTGACCTAAGGCGTATTCCAGACCATATGACATCATTCTCAGCATATAAAGATGGGGTGAGAAGAAGGAAGGGTGGCCATTGAGTGATGGCATTTGTATTTCCATGGACATTTCCGTGTATTTCCGTCTCACTCTGTGAGATGGAACTCTGCTTTTCTGGAGTAGGCTGGACACTGGGGTGTCAATGGAAGTAGTGAATTAATTCCTTGCTTTGCTTCACTTATACGCGCAGTGTTTGTGTTATTTATTAAACTGTTGAGTTATTTATTAAACCCTCGAATTCTCTCACTTTCACCCTTTCTGTTCTCTCCTCCATCCAAGTAGGAGAGAGGAGCAAGAAGCTGTGTAGTGCTCAGTTGTCATCTGTGATGACACCATGACAAAGAAACACAATAAGCACTGGAGGAGTTAGAATTTCAACATGGAAAGTCAGATCTCTGCTGCATTTGGACGCTTCTTATTGTTTAAGGAGTCTCACAGTAATGCTGCAGCTGCACATAACTATAGTCAATTAATTATATGTGAGGAGAGAGTAGCACTGAATGAGGAACTGCACTGCCAAGATGATTTTTCCTAGGACATGATGAAAAATTCCTTTTCTACACTCCTACTGTCACCTCCATGTGAATACACACACGTTTTCTTATTCTGAGGCCTGACCATTTCTTTACTTGGAAGTGCAGATTTTCATGGAAGACATTTGGAGACACATGCAAATGTATCCCTCTGCTTGTGTCCTTGAGCTCAGTGCTCGAGGCATCCTGCAAAATAGGTACAGGTGGTGGAGGGTCAGTTGTCCCCAGACTTTGCCCACATTACCACATTTGGCTCTGTGGAAGGATTGCTGCAGTGAATTAATTTAAGGGCCATTCAACACAGGTGACTGCCTGTCAGGCCAATGTCAAGTCTCTTACAAAGGCTACAAATACAAAGGAAATGTACCACTTTATTTCTTATCTCCTTCTTTTATTGTAGGTGTCAGCACCTCAGAGACTTCCCCCAACGGATACTGTAGCTCACTTTTCAAATCAGTACTTTGATCAGCTATCCTCTCCATAGTGAACATTCTGAATTAGTGTTTCACCTTAAATATCTAATTTCCTATGATCATATGTAGTGTCTCCATGAAATCCATGGCCAATAGCATCTCTGTTTGGAAAGAAAGATTGGATGGGAGTGTTCTGTCCACAGAAGAACACAATTCCCATCACAGCCTTTAAGAGAAAAGTTGCTTTCTTGATAAAGGTATCCCAGAACCAGTTCTCCATCAATAAAAAGCTGTGGAAAAAGCCTCTTGTAACTAATGTGTGGTGAAATCAGGAGGATGTCCTGGGGCTCAGAGTGTGCCTTCACCTCCGAAGTCCTTCCACCTGCCCCAAAAATAAAGGAGAATTTTTTTTATTTTTTTTTTTACAATATAAATGGAGATTTTGTGTGGAAAAAGAAGAATTTTCTTGGAAGAGTCAGGGTAATTTTTTCTGGAAAGCAGCAGGACAGACCTTTCAGCAAGGACTTAAGGAATTCAAACAACCTCCCAAATGTGCCTAGTACACATATCTAGAGGAAAGGGGAACTCCCTCTGTTCCCATTTCCTCTAAAGCAGAACTCATGGAGAGGAGTTCAGTATTATCTAGTGGAACACAGCCTAAACATTCCCTCCAACATTTCACTGACAGTACTGGAGGACTTCTTGTAATTTTTTGAAGGGCCTTTGTGCCATGTAGAGACACAGAGATGATTGAAGACCTTTATTGAGCATTACAGCAAGCTTTATATACCCTTAAGGCTTAGCCCTGTGCATGAGTTTCTATGTGCCAGTAATTATAGTAATTATAGCAATTATAGTCCTTTAGCAGCAGTCTCCAGGGTGAGGCTATCATGTTCCGTATCTTGTCGTTCTTAGATCTCTCAGATCTGTTTATGTTCTCCATGATTTTCTGCTCACAATAATGACCAGGTCCTTGTTGTCTTGGACAGAGAGTTTGTTGATAGATCCCATATGCCTTCACTGGAACAGAGATAGGAAGAGAAAGGCAGAACTCAACTTTTAAACCAAAGAGACCTCCAGCGTGTGCCTTGTGGGAGGCTGAGGGCACAGCTGTGCCTCTGTGTCTACTGCAATGCAAACAGGCTGTTTAACGGCCTCAGAGATCCCAGGGACAAGCAGGGTGAGGTCTCACTGCTGGGGAGGATTTGCCAGAGACTGAGGGTTGTGTGAGAGGCACCTGTGTGAGCCCAGGCCTGTTGCAGGAGGGGTTTAGAGCATGTTCTCTCTTGTCACAAACTCACAGAATCAGCTAGGTTGGAAAAGACCACTGAGATCATCAAATCCTACCTTTAACTTAACACCACCTTATCAACTAGACCATGGCACTCAGTGCCAGATCGAGTCTTTTCTTAAACACCTCCAGGGACTGTTACTCCATCACCTCCTTGGGCAGCCCATTGCAATGGTCAATCACTCTCTGTAAAGAACTTCCTCCTAATATCTAACCTAAACCTCCCCTACTGTAGCTTGAGACTGTCCTGTCATTCTGTCACTGGTTGCCTGGGAGAAGCGACCGACCCCTGCCTGGCTACATCCTCCTGTCAGGGAGTTGTAGAAAGCAATAAGGTCTTCCCTGAGCCTCCTCTTCTCCAGGCTGAATAACCCCAGCTGCTCCTCACAAGACTTGTACTCCAGACCCTTCACCAGCCTCACTGCCCTTCTTTGGACATGCTCCAGCACCAAAACATCCTTCTGAAACTGAGGGGCCCAGAACTGGACACAGCACTCAAGGTTTGACCTCGCCAGAAAACAGGGCTTTTTCTTCCCTGCTTTTTCATCCCTGCTCCTGTTGTCCACACTATTCCCGATAAAGGCCAGGATGCCACTGGCCTTCTTGGCCACCTGGGCACACTCTGGCTCTTGGTCAGTTTCCAGTCATGCCAACAGTTGAACAGATTGAAAATATCACATCAGCACATTCCACAGCTTTCCTGCCGGAGTGAAGCAATAAGGAGAAGAAAACAGTTTGACCCACTAAAGGGAACAGCAGATGAACATGCCTGTGTTAACAATGGAAAATAACAACACTGGAATTAAAACCAGTTATTAAAAATGGAAATGCAAACAGGATGAAATCATGCTATATTTCCTCTTTCTATCTTTAAACTGGATCTGAGGATTAGGAAACTGCTCCACAATTCCAGGTTACCATTAATGAAAATCATTAAAGTAAGAAAAAGTCAAACTAAAAACCAATTTCAGTAAACTATAACCAGATGTTTCCACCTTCAAACTCAGTGAAAGACACAGACAAAACTCTGAGCCACAGAAAACAGAGTACTCAAATAGTTAGTTCATAAGATTAAAGAAACTTGGAAAAATAAATTATGCATATAATCACTAAAAAATATATGAACTTTTAAAAGATGGCGCTCAAGAAGAAATAAAAATAAAATAGCTGAGTAAATAAGCAAGTTTAGCATAATAAGGTAAACAGAATCCATTAAACTGCCAGTGGCTAAACCAAAATAATTTCTGAACAATTCCTAAATATGGCAGGTTTTTAGTGTGGTACAACAATAGGCTTTGAGAACAGAAATGCTTGGAGGTCCACAAAGAGTTTTGAAATAGAGCATGAAAATAAATTTAAAAATCATAAGCTTGTGGCTAATACTCAACTCCTCCCCAGATGCTCTTCCAAATATTTCACCCTAACTCTCTTGGTGTTTGTTAAAAGATAAACCAGTAATCAGACCCTTTCAGTGAGAAAGGATCTAACAGCAATTGTTTTTCACAAGTATGGGCAGTATGATAAATACTAACCACCCTATCTCTCAATAAAAGCAATGATGATAATGTTATTTTTACTGTGTATCATCCTTTGGAATAGTATTAGATGTTTAGAAGAGTGTAGAGGAAGAGGAAAATAAAAGCCAGATCTTCAAAGACATGAAAGAGGAGACATCACCTGGCACTGTAAAACCCCAAATATTTTTGTAGAAGTATTTCCCACAGTGTGAACTACGTACCACAGTGATTGAAAATGACTGAATCACCATACATAAATTGTCTCTCTCACTCTCTTTTCCTGAAGGTGGAAACATGATGCCCTACATAGTTCATTTTTCCTCAGACAACTGTGAGTACATTCACAAATTCAATTCCCAGAATTACTCAAACAGCAAAAAAACCTTTTTATGCAGGACCTATTTCTTCAACATTCAACATCAGATCTTGAATCTTGCAAACACTTCATTTTAGACATCTGATCACCAGCTCAAGTTGAACAAGAGGACATTCTGCATTTAGGTGTTTCTCCTTAAGCTGAGGATTATGTTCTTGTCTTTGTCTTAGAGCACAGAGGAGGTTTTTCACAGTATCACAGTCACAGTATCACAGTATAGATAAGGCTGAAAAGGACCTTGAAGATCATCTAGTCCAACCTATAATCCAACTAACCTATCCTCTACATCTAGATCGTATCACTCAGTACCTCATCCAGCCTCCCCTTGAACACATCCAGGGTTGGTGACACAACCACTTCTGTGGGCAACCCATTCCACATCCGGATCACTCTTTCAGTAAAAAATCTTTTCCTAATATCTAGCCTATTCTTTTTGGTAAGAACCTCCACCCTGTATTGGATGCGAAAGGGAGCATAGTAAGTAGCGATGAGGAAAAGGCAGAAATACTTAACACCTTCTTTGCCTCTGTTTTTAACAGTAAGACAGACTGCTAGCAGGACAACTAGACTAGCGGGCTGACGGAAGGAGTCGGGGTGCAATATAACCCTCCTGTAATCCAGGAGGAGGTAGTCAGAGACTTGCTGAGTGACCTGGATCCTCACAAGACCATGGGGCCAGATGGGATCCATCCGAGGGTGATGAAAGAACTAGCAGATGAACTGGCCAAGCCACTCTCCATAATTTANATGGGCAGACTCCAATAATATGAGATTTAACAAGTCTAAGTGCCAGGTTCTTCACTTTGGACATAACAACCCCATGCATTGCTATCGTCTGGGGGATGAGTGGCTGGAGAGTGGTGAAATGGAGAGGGATTTAGGAGTTCTGATTGACAGAAAACTCAGTATGAGCTAGCAGTGTGCCCAGGTGGCTCAGAGGGCCAATGGCATCCTTGCCTGTATTAGGAACAGTGTGGTCAGTCAGACTGACCCTGTACTCCTTCGCCTGTACTCAGCGCTGGTCAGACACATCTTGAGTGTTGTGTGCAGTTCTGGGCTCCCCAGTTTCAGAAGGATGTTGAGCTGCTTGAGAGGGTCCAGAGAAGGGCGACAAGGATGGTGAAAGGACTGGAGGACAAGCCCTGTGGGGAGCGGCTGTGGGGACTGGGGCTGTTCAGCCTGGAGAAGAGGAGGCTCAGAGGTGACCTCATTGCTGTTTACAACTACCTGAGGGGAGGTTGCCGCCACGTGGGTGTGGATCTCTTCTCTCAGGCTGACGACACCAGAACGAGAGGACATGGCCTTAAGCTACACCAGGGGAGGTTTAGACTGGATGTTAGGAAGAGTTTTTTCCCAGAGAGAGTGATCTCTCATTGGAATGATCTGCCCAGGGAGGTGGTGGAGTCGCCATCCCTGGAGGTGTTTAAGAGAAGACTCGATGAGGAGCTCAGTGACGTGGCCTCGACGATGGGAGGCTTGGATGGATGGAGCATGGTGCCCATGGCTCCAGGTTTGTGGGTTCTAATCTGGGTGGGCACTTGCTTGGGAGTTGGACTAGATGATCCTTGTGGGTCCCTTCCAACTCAGAATAACCTGTGAACCTGTGTCCATGCCCACATCAGGATGTTGTAATTGGATGATTTTTAAGGTCCTTTCCAACACAAAACATTTTAGGATTCTCTGTTGGAGAGGAGACCAGGCACTGGGCACTAACCTGCACTGCCGCACCCATTTCAGTTCCTGGGTCAAGTGAGCTGCCCCACCACATCTTTCTGTGCTCAATGAGATTATAACCCTGCAGCTTCTGTTGAAGCTCTGATTTCCCTTGTTTTTTCTCCTTACTTCACGTGTTTCTGCACAGGGACTATAAAACAGCACTAAGCCATGTTAATTTCCCAGAAGCCCCGAGGGATTTCTTTTTCCCCATAGATACTTCCTGTTTATGTGCACACTCTTCAATGCACCCCTTTCAGCACTTTTTATATTATAAAGCTTTTTCTGCTGATGTTGTTTCTTCTGCATTTTGTACGAACATTTCCCACTGTTTTCTCACTTGATTATTTATCACTTCCTTTCTTCTCTGTTGTTCCCAGTTTAAAGCTCTTATCAGGGTGGGCAACACGTTGGCAAAGATGTTTTTGTCTCATTGAATCTGGTGGGTCCCATTCCTTCTCAACAGTCCTCAATCCTGAAAAATGGGTCCCACGGTTGTAGAAAGCCCCCCGTGCCAGCTTTGTAACCAACTGTAGACCAGCAAGATCCATCCATTGTTCTCCACCTCTCCCCTCTCCAGCTGGATCAACGAGAATCCCATCTGGACACACAGTCTTGGCCATCACCCCATGTGAGTCAGCACAGACAGGCAGCCAGAACACCCACAAACATGGGAGTAAATTTGTTTCCATTACCTTGATAACCCTGACAATCCCAAAGCAACCCCCAGGCAGAGGCACAGACAGACACCAGCATCTGGACTCTGCCCATGCTGGAGGATCACGGGCTGGGTTATCACTCTGGGTTATCAAGGGGTTATTCCCAGCTGCAGGGTCACTTGAGGGATTTACAATCCTCCTCATCACTCTTCTGCTTTTATCCCATTCCCCCCAACACTCCCAGAGCCTGCCTGCTGCTTCCCACCACTCCCAGGGCACTGCCATTGGTACCCACAAGGAAGAGAAGGAAGGGTATTAGACTGCAGGTGCAAGAAGTTGGGCAAGTCTCTCACAAACGTCCATGGCAAGGAGGTGACTGCTCCAGCAGCACAGAGCCTTCCATTCCTGTCACTCCCCACTTTTTCTGGTGCTCCTGTGTGGCTCGTGGTCATTAGGCTCAGACACCTTGTTTGTCAGAGCTCCCAGCAGCTCCTTTGCCAGGACAGCACTGAATCTCCTCTGTGGTGGCAAATCTTCACATGAAACAAGATCCTTCCCTTGGTGCCAGAAGCTCCCAGCCTTTGTCTTCATGGGAACCTCCATTTCCCAATGGGATGGGCACAGACTCCACCTGGGTTAGAAAAGAGGGTAGTGGGCTCTTGAAGGTGCAAAGTCCCAGAGGTTGAGCCCATCTCTTGCCATCAAGGTTCAGATCATGTCAATGATGTATGAGTTGATCATCTTGAAGGATTTGATCAAACTGCAACAGCTCCTTTACTCTCAGATGATCACTCCCGTGGGTACAGTGCCTCTACAGAACAAAGAACTGCCATTTTATTGACTTTCTCATCCTACCTAAAACAACACAAAGACTTTGTAAGGTACTAAATGTCCCCCAGACAACAATTCTAGGAACCCAGAGATGCACATTGCTCATGCTCCTGAGCACTGACACTAAATTAAAGGTGAAAAAATACACAGCTTCCTGTGAGTCAGAAAGTTGCAGAAACATTTTGAAATAACACTAACAGTACGGGGGGGTTTTCCTGCTTTCTGTCCAGCTTAACTCCATCAGACTTTTCAGAGGTGTCATGTAATCCCCGAATTTTCATTTATAATTCAATCTTTCTGATATTATCTTAGACCTTTTCTTGAAAGCCGTATCATGTAATAGGTTGGGTTTTAAACCACTTGAGAAGTCATGTGATTTCCTGTATAATCAAAAATTCTGTGTAGTGGAAGAGAGGCAGTTTTTGCAATGAAATACATCACTGTGTACGGGGGTTGGAGTACCACTATGATATAAAGAGCATAGGGGCCTGTACAAAAACCCAGAGAAGGAAAAAACCCAATGTATTTTGGGAAGCAAAGGAAAGGAGATAGGTGACTTTAATGATTACAGAGACAAAAAGAACATTCTTTTTATATTTCTGTTCATTTTGGAAGGATAGAGCTCATGGGGTTTCTAAAAGATGGAAGAAAGGGAGAACCTGGAAGTCCTGTACTCAATCAAGCTATTTGAAACCACTGCATTATTCAACTATTGTTTTTTCCTTTACAGTTCTGGAAGAAAATGTGCCTCTGGATACATTCATGGAGTTGCACACACGGATAATTAGGACCAATATCTGACTCTTCATCTTCTGTTTTTACAACCCTTTTGAATACCATGAGGAAGGAGTGATTTATAGGAATGAGGATTAGCAGTGTGAGCCTCTACATGGAGCAGGGACCACTCCTCCCAGCTGTGCCAAGTAAGTGCCTTTTTTGTTGTTGTTGTTACATATTTCTAAAACGTGTGTTCAAATTCAAGTGTGGGAGGAAAAAGAAATCTAATGGTTTGGTTCACTGGAGGAATTTTCTGCTGCAATAATCTCTTGAGTGCCCTCTCTCTCTCCAGCCAGGCTTTCAAGCCACATCCTCAGCCTGGAGCTGCTTAGGAAGGTTTCACAGGAGCAGCTGGGCTAACTCTGTGTATCACCATTATTCCATGGTCCCCAAACACCAGGTGTGCTCTCCTGAACTTTTTATAATCCATTCCCACTCTGGACAGCACTCTGGCCCACAGTGACTGTCAGGTGTCCTCTGCTCCAGGGGCTCTTCACTGACTCACTTTGGGCAGGAATGCACAGCTCAGGGGAGAGCTGAGAGCGGTGAGAAGTTCTGGGACAAATCTTTAACGGTCTGGTTTGAGAAGTTTGGGCACTGGCCCCACACTCACAGTGTCACCTGTGGCATGGAGACAGAGGAGGAAGGAAGTTAAATACAGTGAGCCCCCACATATTCACAATCTGGTATTTGCAAGATTCAGTATTTGCGGGTGATTTTTCCCTGAGCTGTGTGACCTTGGTGCGTGCGCAGAACTATCGTGACCTCAGTCTGATCGGCCTCCAGTCCTGCCGCTCGCGGGCCGCCGGGACAGGCCACAACATGGGGACAAGGCGCCGGGACTCCTCCACTCACCGCTCGCCCCCCGCCCCAGCGGAGCACAGCCACACATCTGAAACAAGCCCCGCTCTCAGGAACACCCTCCAAACCTTATATGGGGAGGAGACGTGGCTACGGGTGTGGCGTACTCGACTACGTAGTGGGTTCACTATCTTTATGGATTTCACCACTCACGTGAGGCGGACCAGACCCAACAGCCCGCGAGTAATGGGGGTTCACTGCATTGTTGGACTTACATTTTCACAAGTGCGTCATACCCTTCTGGAATGAAAGAGAATTGGCTCACAAGTTTTTTCTGGGCTTTGAAAATGCAGATGAGCAGTAAGGGTTATATAAAGCCTTAGTTATTTCTATCTTTATTTGAAAGGTGGATGTCACCTCAAGGTTTTCTCTGGGAATGTGAATGTTGGGGTGTCAGAGCTGTAAGGCTCTGTTATCCTAAAAATCCAGGTGCATCCCTTAGGATTTGTTGCTATGTTTTCAGAGATCTGCGTGTCCTTAAAGTGCTACAGGGATGTCCTGTATCATTTTAGAGCTCTAAAACATCCAGCTCTCATTCCAGAGGGACATGGGACTGCCTCGGGTGCTGCCTAATACCTGTCCACATCTCTAGGATATGTTGCATGGGAATAAATGTCTATTGTGGAATAATCGTGGTCCATTTGTAATTCAAAGGGAAAAAGGAATGCCAAGTGACCATTCTGAAGAAAGACCTATTCTTTATGTGCTGTTCAATGATTTTTTAGCTAAGGATGGGATATTTTCAAAGGTGCACCATGACTCTAGGATTATGTTTGATAGCAGAATATATTGAGCTCTAAGTATCTCAATCCTTCAGTGTCTATTGCAATACTTAGTTTGTTGAAGCCCAAATTTCCAGAATGTGAGCAACCTCATCCTTTTGTTTTGAATTACTTTGATACATACTAATATGCTTTCTAATATGTTTAGAGCAGATAAACTTTACTATCTGAGCCTTCTGAGAGTTCCCCTCAGCCAAAATGTCAGAGAATAACAACCATTAGTTGTCACTAGTGGATGCCCCAGGCATATTCTCCTGAGGGCTCAGCAAAGGACAGATAAGGTTTTTGTTATGGTTTGGGTTGGTTTATCTTGCATAAAACTTTCATTTCAAAGGCCCATGACTTTATGAAGTATATGGCTCCACCTGTGACATTGTAAGACTGTAATGAAAGACAAATACGTACAACTTCATGTCCTAATAAAATCTCAGAACATAATACACAAATCCCTCCCAAAACCAAGCAGTGGTAGAAATTCATGGCTGTATTGAAAACTGGTGGAACTCAGCTGAGGCTTCTGGAGTCTGATAAAAATGGTTCTGTTTATTCATTACGGTTGACCTGTGTACATTATTTCTTGTTGAAGATCTCACCAAGTGAGTTATTGCAGAGAAGCAGCCCATTGGTGTAGTGACTGTTTGGAAATACTGGAGAGAACAGAACATGAAAAGCTTTTAAAGATCTCAGATAACGCAGAGTGCACAGGACTAACATTCTCTGGCAAACCGTGTTACAACACCTGGGAAGGAAATGTGTGTAGGAAGAATAGAAAAACGAGCCTTTTTGATCTATGGGTTTTAACTGTGTGTTACTGCTGCTCTTGTCTTTGGGAAAGGAACTCAACTGACCGTGGAGCCAAGTAGGTGTCTTTTTGCATTATCCTTTCCTGAGTAGTTACTGTTTGAATTTTCACTCTTTTGCCTTTTATTTCTCCTAAAATTCAGACAGCCTTTCACCCTCAGTTTTAAATCACTAATTAGACTTGAATGTTCCTATGTGTAACCTTTTTAGATCCGACAATTAAAATATAACAAACACACTGATCTCACTTCTCAGGAGCTGCCAAAGAATTTGGGCTCCACAGGGAAAGATTTGTCTGCTACCATGCAAAATTCCTTTGGGAACCTACATCTGTTCACTTACTCATTTTAATAAGGATTTCATAGGAATTTTTGATTTTAAAGTCATGCTTGGACATTCTAAAGGGAAATGAAATTTCTGTGGAGGTTGGCCTTTAAGTTTCTAAGACTTTCTATTCTGTCAGAGTTCTTGTTATCAACCCCTTGTGGTTCTTGCATTTCCTGGGGAATTCAACTTTAAAATTCTTTCAAATCTGAAAATTATAAATCAAATATTTTCAATGTAACTGCATTTCTGAAAGATGAGAACAAGGATCTCAAATCAAATCCTGTGAAAACTTGTCAGCATCTTTTAGATTCTTTCAGAACTCCCATTTTTGTATCTCAGTGTTTGTTGGTTAACTTGTTGGTTTAGCACAAAAGTGATAAAGGACCATCACTGAAGGTTATTGCACTAATCTAAGGAATACTGTAAAATTGGTCCATGAACATCATGCTTGTTGGCCCCGAGATATTCTTGTCTTCAAGTCAGTTTATTAAACAAACTCTGCATTACACTTCTCCCTGCCCCTGGAGCCCTGGGTCTGAGGACACGGCACAGCACACGGATGAGAAAAGTCACACAAAACTCCTTCTTTCCTCTGAGCACTTTTTATTGAAAATCTCAACCCCATCCCCCACTCCAGCAGCAGAACTTCATTTCTGCAATAACATCACTCACAGGGGGAACCTTGCACAGCACTGAGACATCAAACTACCTTCTGCTGTGGATGGAGCTTTTAACCACAACAGGAAATTTGGGGAAGAGAAGGAGAGTAAAGGGAAAAACAGTTATTCCCTCATGTCTCATGAAAGTGCAAGGCAGTCCTGGTAGAACTGACATTTTTTTGAATTAAACAGGTGAGGAAAGAGCATAATTGGACTCCTGTAGTGAGAAGTTCGTAGAAGTTCTCTTCTTGTTTTCAGCTGCCTTATAAATTAAAATAAAGAATTCACTTACAGGCACAAGCTTTGGCAAAAGGAGGCTGAGATCCTGTGGAATTAAATTTGATATAAAATATCTACTCCATACATCCTTTCTGTCTTTGATATTTTGAAAACAGCAGCAAGAAGTGGTGATCAACAACAAAGTCAGTTAGTGATTAATAATTTTTATGACTTAGCACTCAGGCAGGCTTGCAGTAAAACTCATCATTACCATAACTTGCTTTTTTTTACAGACACTCCACAAAGTTCTGACCCACAAGTCATTGTGATGAAATCAAAGCAACTGGGAGAAGGTGGCAGCTCTGGGAAAGCAGCTTGTTTGGCCAGGAATTTCAATACCAAGAACATCAGCTTGGAGATGTCCCCTGATGAGGTGGTGTATGAACAGAGCACGTCCATCCTGACGTCAGAGGGGCTGTACAGTGCTATGAAGGTGGTCAGTGTGACCAAAGACACAGAGGTGACCTGCAAGGCCCATTTCAAGAGCAGCACCATTACAGCCAATGCAACATTGCCAGGTACAGTTTGGTGGCACAGCTGCAACTTGTTGGTGCAGACAATGTCTTGTGGTGCTGCTGTTCCCTGTCAGTCAGCACAGCCCTGGGCAGGCAGCAGAAAGGAGACAGACATTTGGGGCTTTAGCAGGGAGAGATGAAAGGACTTTAAAAGAATCTAAAATTAATGGTCTCAACTTTGATTAATTGGGGATATTTTTGGAGGAGCAGTGTGGGGTGGGGGGTGTGGAGGGAAGACACAATCTGTTTTTCAGAACTTTTAATTTACTTAAGATTAAATATTTCACAGCATAGCAGCAAACCTTCTGGAGCACAACATGAAACAGCCTTTCTAAAATCCACAAAATTTTACGTGTTGGTGTGAATAGTTGTGTTTCTTTGCTACATCACTTCTTATAATTCTTGAGATTATTTTTGTCATCATGANGGTGCAGACAATGTCTTGTGGTGCTGCTGTTCCCTGTCAGTCAGCACAGCCCTGGGCAGGCAGCAGAAAGGAGACAGACATTTGGGGCTTTAGCAGGGAGAGATGAAAGGACTTTAAAAGAATCTAAAATTAATGGTCTCAACTTTGATTAATTGGGGATATTTTTGGAGGAGCAGTGTGGGGTGGGGGGTGTGGAGGGAAGACACAATCTGTTTTTCAGAACTTTTAATTTACTTAAGATTAAATATTTCACAGCATAGCAGCAAACCTTCTGGAGCACAACATGAAACAGCCTTTCTAAAATCCACAAAATTTTACGTGTTGGTGTGAATAGTTGTGTTTCTTTGCTACATCACTTCTTATAATTCTTGAGATTATTTTTGTCATCATGAAGCCAGCAGAGTGCCCAGGTGGCTAAGAAGGCCAATGGCATCCTGGCCTGCATCAGGAACAGTGTGGTCAGTCGGTCCAGGGAGGTTGTCCTTCCCCTGTACACAGCGCTGGTCAGACACATCTTGAGTACTGTGTGCAGTTCTGGGCTCCCCAGTTTAAGAGAGATGTTGAGCTGCTCGAGAGGGTCCAGAGAAGGGCAATGAGGATGGTGAAGGGACTGGAGGGCAGGCCCTATGAGGAGCGACTACAGGAACT
>WEKX01021012.1:0-12980 GCA_013390025.1 Pitta sordida | reverse complement strand
ACCGCCCCCCCCCTAGTAGGCTCACTTGAGGCATCTTCATGAAGATCTGATGCCACAATAAGTGAACCGCGATGTAGTGAGGGACCCCTGTATCTCCAAGTCCATGAGTCCTTTCCTTGCATGGCTGCATAAGTGTATCCATTCTTGTTTGCACACGTATTTCTTTATGTGTGGGTGCAAAAGAAATCTAGATCTCTATCACAAATACGCTTTGGAGTGAGTATTTCTTGTGAAACATTTTGTTAAATTATATTTTTAAATAACTTGTTTACTTCACTTTATTATGAAGTGGTCTGTGATTCAAACTCATTGTTGGCAAATTATTTTAAATACTCATCCAGGGTCACTGATTTAAATACCTAGAAAAAGCCATTCTCTTTTAAAATTTCTTTTAAGATAAAGCTAGGAATAAACATATATCAGTGAAAAATACAAAGTTTCAAATAGAACCAAATGAAAAAAATTTATGTAAACATTCTAAAACAGGATCCAAAACTTTAAACTCTAAATTGTTAAATAAATAAGAAGGACCTTGCTGAGCTGGGTAAACACAGAAATATTTTAATTTAATTCTTTCCAAATTTCCTTTAATTCCAAGCTCCAAATGGGACTTGAATCTTATAAAACAGAAACTATTTTACAGCATTTTATTCTTGGAAGCTGATCAAAAGGATATAGCCTAGCCTTAACAGGCTGTGACTGGCACCTGAGGATAGACCTTCAAAGAACAAATTATTGGCAGTGACAGCAAGAATGTAGAAGTAAAATGTCTAGTGTACAGGCTTTGGATTATTATTACTTAATAAGCATTTTATGTCTAAAAGAAGACAGAAGAAAAATAAAAACAAAATATGTACTTAGAGAACACTTTCACATGTATGACATTTCCATTTAAAATTTGTATTTGCTTTCTCTTATTCTATTTTTTTAACTGAAAAGATTATAGATGTTTTCAAACTGTGGAAATTTAGGGAAAAAATATTCTGTTGACATATGTTTGCTTTCATTACTTGATAAAGACCTCAGAAAATATAAATTGTACATTTCCTTGATTTTGAATGTTTACTGAAATGTTTATTTGCTTCTTATCTACATACAGCTCTACTTCAGGCATAAATAAATTCAGAGAAAGATGGTCTTGTTTTAAAGAACTAGAGTATGTGTTCAACAATGTACTAACTGTAGTTGGATCATGGTCTCCTGAAGACATTAAAGAAAACTTAACTGTTTGTTTGTTACTTGTGGCTTCTATACAATTTCATAGAAACACAGAATGGTTTGGGATTGCAGGGATCTTGAAGATCCAACCCCCTGCCAGGGGCAGAGGCTTGACCAGCTCATTCAAAGCCCCATCCAGCCTGGTCTGGAACACAGCTAGGGATGGGGCATCCACATCTTCTCCCAATAATCTGTGCCAGTGCCTCAGTATTATCACAGTGTTATATCTAATCTAAATCCCAGCTGCTCTCCAGCTTTCTTGTATGTCTCCTTTATGTACTTGAAAGCTGCTATGAGGTGTCTGCAGTCTTCTCTTCCAATAGCTGAACAACACCAACTGTCTCAGTCTGTCTTCACAGGAGAGGGTGCTTCAGTCCCTTGATCATCTTCGTGACCCTCTTCTGGGTCTGCTCCAGCAGATCTATATCCTTATGTTGGAGAACACAGAGCTGGAAACAGTACTCCAGGTGAGAGTCTCACAGGAGCAGAGTAGAGGGGGAGAATCACCTCCCTCAGCTTGCTGGTCACATTTCTTTTGATGAAGCTCAGGAATGCGTTGACTTTCGGGATTGCAAGTGCGCATTGCTGAGTCTTGTTGAGCTGCTTGTCAATCAACACACACAGGTCTTTCTTTTTGAGCTTCTCTCAATCTACTCCCCGTCCAGCCTGTACTTTTGCTTTGAACTTCCCCAGCAGGACCTTACACTTGGCCTTGGTGAATTTCATGGGGTTTGCACAGGTCCAGCTCTCAAGCCTGTCAAGGTCCCTATGGATGACATCCCTTCTCTCTGGATGACATTGAGCCATTGACCGCAACTCTTTGAATGTGATCATGCAGCCGGTTTCTTATCCACTAAGGAGTCCATCCATCAAGTCCCTGTCTCTCCAGTGCAGAGACAAAGATACCATGGAGCACAGTGGAAGATTTCAGGGATGTAATCAAAGTATACCTCTACTGCATATTGCATCAGGTTAATTTTGGTAAATTTTCTGCTCTCCAACTTCTCTTTGTCATTTCTGCAGCCCTTCTAGTGCAAGGGTGACATGTGGAATTTTGTCTTTGAGGGTGCTGCAGAAACAGCATGCTCTCCAAACAACAGAGATCCTCCTCTGGGTGAAAAACAGCAACAGTCCAGAATCCAGCAGTTGCTTTAATCTGAAAGGAGGAAGCATTTATTCCGCTCTAGTCCAGTGAGAGGTAGAGATGGACGTAGTCTTGCATCAAAAAGGTAAATTACAATAGATTTAGTCAGATGAACTGTTCTGAGCCCTGGAAATCACTGTTGTTTCCAGCATCTCAGCTGGACAGTTTGGAGAGATGAGTGTGGGTGGTTGGTTTTTTGATTGTAAGGGCTGAAGGTGTGGAAAAGAGGACACCTTTCCTTGGAGTTTTCAGAAGATAGTGTACTATCAAAGTCAAACTGAAACCATGTAGCATACAGAGATAAGGAGAAGATATGTTTATTTGAGACTAAAAAATGTTGATGTGGATGTACTCCCACATGAACATATCCCCATGTAGTGACCAAAGTTCTCCCTAGATCTTTGTATCCAGGGATCTTCGGATTAATGGGGCTGCTAACTATTGAGTAGTAACTTTGAGGAGCTGCTTTAGCAGCAGGTGACATTGGTGTAGTTTCAAAAGAGTGGAGGTAGGAAAAGAAAAAGGATGGAGTGTTTGAAGAAATAAAGCAGAACAGTCAGCTGTTGTAGATATGTATCTCATGTTTCATGCAGGACTTATCACCTAATCTAAAGTCTACTCTATTTCACATACAGCCACAACTTCCAAATGACCAGGAGTTTTGCCTGGACCATCTGTTTGCTTAAGCCATAACTGGTCAGACCACACAGAGCAGTATCCTTAGAGCAGCATCCTTAGAGCAGCATCCTCTGAGCTGGCTAAGGCACACCAGTGACAGAATTCACACTGCAGATAGAGGCTCAGCCTCTCCTCTTGTCTTTTGCTGTTAGGGACTGAAAACCACTGACGTTGTGTGGTATATAATAGCTGAAAGGCAGGAACATCATAAACCACTCCAGTTGTTTTCAAAATGATTGTGTTGAGAGAGCTGAACACATGATGGCAGTAGGATACTACAGCTGAGTGCATAGTGGAAATCCAGAACTATAACAACATGAGGCTGACTTCCATGACTATTTCTGGTTGTTTACTTGACTTGGAAAAAGGGGATACTTGTAGCGATCTACCTTTTATGAACTGATTCTAGCCCTATGTCTCAAAAGAAAAATTCCCATTAAGTTCATCACATCTATGGAGACTTCTCTGTATGCTTCCCACCATGTCTAATTTACATTTGGGAGGGGGAGGAGAAAATCTTTCCACCATAAATAGTGTGAAGAATCTGACTTTTAAATGTTACCTGTGTAATTTTAACAATACTTCTCACTTCTTAATGGAAGTGTTTTAAAAAATTATGAAAAATCATCACTTAAATCACCTGCTCCATCATGCATTACGTATTTTTTTGTCAGTCTTGAGGAGTCCTTGACAATTTAGTTCCATATGATACAGCAGCTGTTCTTTACACCTCAGACTACTAATTATCATCTTTCTTTCTATCCTTTTTCCTATAATTCTGATATATAGAAAAGTTTACCTCTTTAGGTTAGAATGAGCAGCACTGAAAGGAACTTTTATCTGAAGATCAAAATGCTATCAAAATTTTAAATATAAATTGATAACTCACCACTCCAACTCACCTTGACTGGAAACCATTCTGATTTATTTATAGGATTTCTTAAATTGTAAATCACCTAAGTTCTTGCTGAAGGGAAGGGAGGACTCCTTTTGTATACCTTCAGATTCAACATATTTAGCATCAAGATGACTTTCAAAAATCACAGAGGGAGATTCTTCACAACTAGACTTCTGTCACTCAGTCAGTGGGCCTCTTAACTGCACATTGTTTTCTATTGCCTAAATAAAAAGGTGAGGTCACATTTTCTCATACTGCAAACTTTTAAAGACTTTTATAAGTTAGAAGACTAAAATTTCTATTTATTTACCTACAAGTCAGCTGCAGAGTTTTGATCACACAAATGATTTCATGATACCTTTAATTGTAGAGCACATAGAAGAAGTATAAATTTTGAGGTAACAAAGAGAAGATATCATAAACATAGAATCATTAAGGTTAGAAAAAACCTCCAAGATCATGGGGGCCAATCATTGACCTAACACTACCAGGTCCACTATTGAACCATGCTCTAAAGAAGGATCTGAGGATCTTGAAAGACTAGGATTTCTAAACCTGAGTAACACGTGGCAGGTAAATACCACCATATAAGGTGGCTGACTGGTGGGGTGGCAAACTGTTGCTGGCTTCAGACTAGTAATATTCCTTCCATCATACTCAAATAAACTCCTGTGAGGTAATCCCACAAATCAGTCTATTGCAGCAATAAGTCCAAATGAATCCTTTAGCACCCATTATAAGGAACTTTTTGATTTCTTTCTAAGGAACTGTGTAATGTTACCAGCTCCTGTAATGTCTTCTCCAGAGGTGGTCATTCTGACTGGAGAAAGAGGAGCGTCTGGTTAGAATGTGCCCATGCAGGCACATACATCATCTCTAAGATACACAGATTTCCTGGCTTGAGGAACAAGCAGATCCTTGAGGACTGGCACTAAGGAAACTTAGTTTCCTATTGAACAAAAGCCTGAGTAATGCTTTCCCCATTTACACGGTTTGTCTCAAGTGTCTATTCTCTAGTGCCTAGTAAAGAGAATGTACTTACATTTGCAGTAGTTGTAAGATTCTTCCCCTCATGCCTTATTGCAGGCTTTCCCACAGTTACGGAATAACCAGTCCTTCACTCTCTGCCAGTTTATTTATGGACCAATATCTTTAAAGATTTCATTATATTAAAGATTTCCACTGTTACCATTCTAATTGGATTTAAAAATTGCCAATTATATTTAAAATTACTCTTTTTAAAAAGTTCGAAAAGGCAAGCCAAGCAATCATACGTGACTTTTTTCCACAAAATAACAAAATAAAAATAGCTTTCCTTTAGTTTTTAATTTGTGTCTTGTAAGAGAGAACAAAACCTGGCCGATAGGTATGCAAAATGATTTTCAAACAAGCACAGTGCTCTGCTACAGATTTTAGAACAAGACAACAACATACAGAAAGGCATGACTAGGGTACTTGGTTTCAAAAGGTTTTTGAAAAGATCATTCACTAAAGGCAGTTAAAAGGAACCAAATCACCACAGAATTGTACATTTTTGTGGATTAACAACAACAGAAAAGAGGAAGTAAAGGGTAATATTAGAAAGACCTTGTTTTAGAGTGAAAAATTATCCCTAATATACCCCAGGAATCACTGTTGAGAACCAGATATTTGAATTACACATACACAAACTGAAATACTGAGATGACAATTTTTTTCAAGTTTTTGAAAGTTTTTTCAAATCATTCAGACTTGTCAAACAAACTTAACAAGATTTGACAATAATGAATGATCAAGAAATGGAATGTCAGGTAGACCTGACGTTGAAAAATGTAAAAGAGGATCATAATCCTATTTATACCAACAATTGTCTCTACATTGCTTATTACCCTGCAGGAAAGAGACTTTGGTGTACCAACAATTTTTTACCCACCTTTTAAATGTTACATGCACTATTGTATGGTTTATCTCAAAGAGGAATTTCCTTTTATAGGAAAAGGATAAAGTATAGAGAGAAAAGATAATGATTTGACAATTTACACTCAAAAGAAATAAGAGATATTTATATGATTAATACACCTTTTTTGATTTTATGTCACTGAGACTCCTAAGGACATTTGCTCGACGTCAAACACATGCTTAATTTTTAAAGACAGATTAATGTTTCTGTCTTCTATTGGTATCTTCTGAACTCTAATCTCCTCTTACCACATCAAAAGTCACACTGAGCTGAGAGAATATTCTGTCCCTCAACAGGATCTAAATACTATGTTTGATGACACGCAAAATTGAAATACAAGTTTTTTTCAAGATAAGGAATTTTGCACCTTGTTTTAATGTATTTTATAATGGTTGACTATGAAATGGATTATAAATATGAGTGGTATGCTTGCTATTAAAGTGAATTGTATTTGGAAAGAGATTTTTCTGCAGTGGCAAACTGTAAATAATATATTTAATGCCTTTTAATTTTCTTATGAAAATAAGACAGGGCATAACACAAGAGTGAGGAATAATCTTACCAATACACTACTTAAAGACTTAATTTTTTCTACTTTTTTTTTCTGATAACTTATACAGTTCTTTCAGAAATCTAGGATAAATTTTTTGTTTATGTCCCAGAGGGTCCAATATGAATTTGTAGTTTTACATCCTACCTTTCCACACTATTGTTAGTGAGATTTTTGAATGGAAGTAGAGAGATAATACATTTTTTATACAAGAATCAGATGTTACTGTTTACTTTGGTCTTTAGAGTCAGGATTCTCACATAATTTTAAGTGTCTGAACATGATATATTCAATAGTCAAAAGTTAGACACAAAATTAGGCACACTGGAAAAAACATTATATGATCTATTGTAGTTATCTTCTTTTAGAGGACATCTTTCTTTCCAGTGACTATAAAGGAGTGATAAATTGTAATTTACCATACCAGTCCAGCTTTCTACATTTAGTCAGAGGAGTAGTATCTTTATTGTCACAATCCCAAATACTGCGTGAGAATAAGCATTTCTTTTTTAGGTTTCTAGTTGTTCTGCACTTATTTTCTTCTTTTCTTTTGCTTCTTATCCATTTCTTCTTCACTTTTTTGCCTCAATTCTGGCATGTCATTTTATCAGAGAATATTTTAGTGCTATTAAATGATAATTACAACTTCTTTTAATCCCCTTTCTCCTCCTTCTAATAATTTATATAGTGATCTGGAGCCAATCCACTTTCTAAATCAAAAGAACATTCTCAAATAAGACACTAAACTGAGTTTCATTTCTGGAGTACAGCAGTTTTTACTAAACTCAATCATAGGGTTAGATCTATTATATATGTAAGTGCTTAAATAGTTAAATGATTATAATTCAGTTGACTTTTTTCTTTGCAGACTTTCATGAATCCTTTCTCTTTTGATTAAACAGCATCCTATCCTCCCTCCACTCCAAGGGGGAAACAACATAATTTCACTGGTAATTAAAATAGTCCATAATATAGCTGAGAAAAAAATGCTACTTTATCCTTACATTATATAAAATGTTCACCAGATGTGATTTAAGCTTTATAAGTAATTAAATTTTGCTGACTCTTTGGACAAAAACCTACCCCATTTAATCTTGAACAGTGTGCTTTGATAAAATAAACACGCCTAATGTTACCATCCTTTACTTTCTGAAATTTATCAGAATGCAAGGACAAGCATCACTGCTTTGGAATATACAGTGCAGTAGTATTTGATGGATCTCACTTGGAAACATAGAAATGTAATTATTTCTCTATATTGCTAATTGAAATTATTTCTTAGCTAGCTTGCTACTCACCATTTCACTTGTTATTTACCTGAATCCTTTCCCCTATAATTTAAAGGGAGCATTACAACATCTAATTTTTAGTGTCATTTTTGGAGCGAGGCTCTTATTGCTCAACACTTCCTGTCGAGTGCGGAAACTAGCTCTTGGCTCTAAGTACAGTACAAACACAAGAGCCTTCCTGTTTTCTCTGCTGTGCACATTGACCATGGACAATATCGTTATTCCCAAGACTTGTGTATAATACTCAGCACGTTAAGAATGAGTAACAAACATCGTATTAAAGAATGTACTCACAGTATGTAATATGTATATATGGTGACAACTCCATGTTCCTGAGAGCAAAAGTCTTCCATTATTCCCACAATTTCCTGATATTCATTTGCTCTGGCGATATTAAAGAATTTTACTGAGGAGTAATATGAGAAGATTGATTATGGACAGAAGCTATAGCTTCTGAGGTACTAAGACAGCTGTATGGCAAGTTAGTAAAGATACATATACATGCCTCTAAGAGTGAGTAGGTGGTGACCTTCAGAGACAGAAAATTATGTCAAAAATTCCTACCTTCACAGGCAGAGCCTTGCTTGACAAAATGAAATTTAGGATACTCTAGGAATTATACTAACAAATTTATTTAGCTTACAAATAATAACCACAGAACTATAATTTTTTCACTTATGCGTTTTCTAAAAAAATTCCAGCTCACATTCCCATTTGAATTTTGAATGACATTTTGGTTGGAATTGGAAACCTAGCTCAGTTGAAGAGAGTGTTGTAATTCAAAAATAATTTGGTCATAAGTGTAGAGTAAACTGGTTTCTTCTAAAAACTATAATATTCACCTGCAACATCCAAATGCTTTAAATTCTGCAGGAATGTTTTCAGGCAAGGCCCGGGAACTTATGCATCAGAAATAGGAAATGAAGTCTAAGTGTTCAGTTATGAAGAGCTGTTTAAATTACCCAGCCACCTCAACTAACAGAAGGAAGCTTTTGGTTTTTTTCTCACAGGGCCACATTGGAAGGAGTCTTACTGGATCTTCTCCAGCTTGAAGGAAATGGGGTGGGGGTATTTTTTCAAGAAAAGAATAATTATTTGGATTATATACTGCAATTAAGAGAAGATATTCTTGGGAAATCTTGGCTTTTCCACCTTCACAAGCATACAGCCTGTTCTCAGGGTTTCCATTCAGCCTGATGGTTCTGTGCCCAGTAGTTAACTTGGCAAACAGCCAAAATTTTGCTTATTGTTCAAGTATGTATGAAGAAGGAAGTGGAGATTTTCAGGGGAGGAGGATTTTTAAAAGAAAATGAGTATTGTTATTTCTCATCTGAATCCAGACATCATTCTGTGGGACAAAAAGGAGGAACACCTCTGAATATTGGCTTTCTATCTGCCAGATTCTAAAGCTTCTTTATACATGAAGTGATAGGACTTATTAAATAAGATTCACTGGGATACTTACACTCAGTAATGTTAGAAAAACTAAAAAATTAAATAATTAGCTGCTCTTTGTATGCATGATATAAGAGGCTGTGTTCAAATGGATCAAATCAGCAGGAGCTGTGGACAGTTCAGAAGCACCACCAACTGTTGTGATAAAATTCTTGTGATATATGTTGTTTTTTCTTCTCATTGCTTGAAGTCCTTATAATGTGAGAATATCAGGTTTTGTTTAAAAACAAATAGGTCTTGTCCTTGTAGCTAAAAAGATTAAGTATAAAATATGACATTCAATGGGTAAACATTTTTTTTAAAAAGAAAAAAAAAATTTTTTTTTTACTTGCCATAATGTTATGGATTATGAAGAAAGGGGCTGACTCACTATTTTTCAGTACTTGTAGTCGATCATCCTGTTCTGACACAATGCATTACACATATTCGAATACAGTGCACCAAGTGGAAAGTTCAGACTTTGCCTTTTACTGGAATGCAACAGTTTGGCTCAGAAAATTGTGCCTTATTTCTTCCCCTTTCATCAAATACAGGGAAACAGGTTATATGACTTGTTATATTTTTTTCTTTTTAACACCTTGTTTTTTCAAGCTCTAGTAAAATTCACTTGGAATTCCAAGTTTGAGACTTGGCTTAGCTTACACTTCAAGAAAGCGTTAAAATGATTTTTTAAAACTGAGGGCTGAAATTTACCCCTATGCAGATGGCAAACAAAGAGGCTTGTGAATCTCTTGCATATGACCTTGTGCAGGTGATAAGCTAATAAAAATAATTCAAAGCAAAGGAGTGGTAAAAGCTTCCTGTGTTTAACGCAGTTCAAGACACTCACAAGTATGTTTCTTAGCCATGTTTGAAGAGGCAGTCTTCAGGAAAGAACTAACACAAGAAAATATGTATTATAATACGAAGTAAGTGAAAAACTGTCACTGTTTTTGAAGGGATTGTGCTTTCTCTGCTTATGTGTCCCGGTTTAGGTTTTTTTTCCTCTGGCAGTGAGGGGGGCTAACAGCTCCTGCCTGGGCCTCCGTTGTTGCCATGGTGACAGAGCATCAGGACCAGATAGAGATAGAGACACCTCTGTGAATAACATATTTGAGAAGGAAAAAAAGTAGTAACAGAAAAAGAAGATGGCCAGACCAGAGCCTGTGAGAAGCTGAGAGCTACGAATGCACGGGCAGGCCAGCCAGAGGAAGGGTAGGAAGGGTTCCAGGCATCTCGCTGCTGCTTGTAGAATGGACCATAGTGAAGCAGACTATCTGCTTGTNATATTCCTGACTTGTAGGTTGCCTTGTTTTGCCTGTGATAAACATTTTTTTTCATTTTTTTTCTCCAGGAGAGGTTGTGGGTGAATCTCTGGCATCCAGCCAGGGTCAAACCATGACAAGTGGAAAAGCTCTTCTTGTTACAGCTGGACAGTATGAAGCAGGTGATGTTATTTTCCTCGTTACACAATAAAAACACTACACAAAGGTCAGCTGGTTCAGAAGCTGGGTCCCCAGTAATCCATCTTAATAAAGAGAGTCTTTACTAAGACTGCATAAATGTTTCTGGTTTTCTCAAGATTTAGTAACTTCCAAAGACAATTAAAAATAAGGACAATACTCACAAAAGATATCAGAAAGACTGAAAGGGTTACAGATTCGTTCTTTTGCACCAATAAGAGTTTCAAGCCTAGAACGGGTAGTTAAGAACAAGCTGGTGTTCATTTTATACTGGTTGTTTTAATCCATCAATTACCTAGTTAAGAAACTGTGGTAAAATACGTACTTTATATATTGCCATTGGGCATCTGCAAATTAACAGGGACTGTCTGAGTAATAATTCTAAGAATCACATGAAAGAAATCAGTAGGGGCCAAAATGTTGAAACTTTAATAATACCTTGGGATCAGAACTGCCTTTGGCCTAACACTGTGTGCTTTGTATCTGTCTTGAGAAGTCATCACATTTTGGTTTTAATGACCAAATGAACACTAAACTTTCTTGGTAGAACAGGAAAGCACGGGGACATTCTTCTCCTAAGTGCAGGCAGTTCACTCGATGTCCTGTTATAGTCACAGGGCTGGGTTTTGAGAATTGACCCCTCTGAGTGGAAGTATAGCAGTCTGTGTTAAACCTCTTTGCCATACTGCAGCAGCAGACATCTTAGAATTGGGTCCAGAAATTACTGCAAGGAGAAATCAGAGCTTTGAGGTGCTGATAATTAGCCAGAAAGAAATACCGAAGACAGAGACGAGAGGCACCTCAAGATCCACAGCCTGGAGTGGGCAAGACCCCAATTTTGTGGTTTCCAGTACTCACCTGGGAAGAAGGAATCTCAGATTGCAATCCTAGGTGCAAGTACTGCTCAAGTATTTTATTCAATGTCAGTTTTATTTAAGGCACATAAAGAGTTATAGACTATCACCAGAGACCTCACTGACCCATACCACCTTAACTTAATTTTTGCAAAGCTGAGTAGCTTCCAAAGAAAGAATTAAAGAGTATCCTACCTATTTTACTTCCCTTTTCTTCCCTGCAAGATCAAGCATGAGTCTCATGTTGTGAGTCTTATATCCTGCTTGTTACAGTTTTCTTCCAGTGAGGTATGCAGGCAGGCTCACTGCTGCAAAAGGAGTAGGAGTCCCTACTCCTGTGATTCTCAGATACTTTGAGTTGCTTTGCTCTTTTTTGAAGCGATTGTCCCTTTTTAATCCTCCGTCCTGCACTGATTTCTGGAAAGGACTGGTGTCACGATCCAGTCGGCAAGGCTGGACATGTGATAGGTCATTTGCCGGATCTCATAGTGCAAAAAAAAATTCTGAGAGAGGGTTTAGCTTTGATCAAAGAGCGAAACTTTATTAAGTGCCTGTAAAGCGGCAATGTGATTGATGAAAGAGTGACAGTAAAGAGAAAAGAGAGAAAGAAAAGAGTGTATACCTACCACCATGACAAATCCTCAAGGTGTCCCTACAGATTGTCGGTATGCAGGGTGGGAGAAGCTTCTAAAGTTTCATTGCTAGGGGGCCATCTTTTATACTAGCTGTCACACCTTTTCCCCTCATCTGTCCCATGGTCTTTTGCCAAGCTCTACCTTTCTCTGCCACGCACACCCAAGGAGGAGCGCCCGAGGCGTGGTCAGGGTCAGAAGTGAGTGGCCTTCTGCCAGGGGGTGTTTTTGTGTTGCAATGAACAAATCCATCTTCCTGGACAGTGGATTGTTATTGTTCCTTGATTCTGGAGGATAGGCATAGGATGTGGCGTTCCATCCCCTCATACCAGAGAAGGGTGTAGCACACTCGGTCATTGTTCTAGGGTATCTGCGCCTTGGTTTCCATAGGAACTGCATTCCAGTCTCAACCAAGGAGCAGCACCTGGCAGCCACTACTTTCAGGTAGGTAGGTTACTACAAACTCTTGTCAAGATGTTAGCCTAAGTTTTTGGGGTACCTTACATTGTCCAAGTCCCTGGAAACAACATTGAGACAATACTCTTCTTCTGATTGACTCTTACAAGTAGTAAGGGAGAATCTAACAAAAAAAAAAAAAAAAAAAAAAAAAAAAAAAGAAAGAAAGCCTCACATCCTCCCCCACTTTATTCTGGCTATTTGGTGAATGTATCTGTCTTTCAAACTTCTTCATTTACCATTTCTTACCATATCTTCCCCACCTTCATTTATCTTGTCTCAGTGATTCCTGTATATTCCTGGTCCCCATTCTCCATGAATTCTTTCTTACATACTATTCTGTTCCACTTATAAGTTCATGTCACATTTGCAAGGTGATCTGTACTGAAGTCTTCTTTAAATACATTTCACAGTATCACAGTATA
>WEKX01021010.1:0-11140 GCA_013390025.1 Pitta sordida | reverse complement strand
CCTGTACGTCCCCGTGCGCACCTCGTCGATCACCGTGGGCTCCAGGTCCACGAAGACGGCCCGGGGCACATGTTTGCCGGCCCCCGTCTCGCTGAAGAAGGTGTTGAAGGAGTCGTCCCCCCCGCCGATGGTCTTGTCGCTGGGCATCTGCCCGTCGGGCTGGATGCCGTGCTCCAGGCAGTACAGCTCCCAGCAGGCATTGCCGATCTGCACGCCCGCTTGGCCCACGTGGATGGAGATGCACTCGCGCATGGCCGCGGCTCGGTTACTCGTTCCATTAGAGTCATTAGCAATGAATTTTGCTGACTGTCTTTTTTCTGGTTTTTTCTCACCCATTAGTCTGGAATAAGATTAGGAACACGTGCATTAGGAAGAGGGGGCAGAAAGGGAAGTAGGGCAGTCTGTAGCACCCAGGCTGGTAACTTCAGGTCATCTTCAAGAAATAAGAGGTTTGAGAGAGAGGGAGGGAAATGATCCCAGAGAAAGGAAGAAAAGGAAAGTAGACTAGAGAAAAGAAAATAAAAAGAGTGCTGCTGCAGCAAATGTAAGTCAAAAATTACATCCAGAGATGTCTATGGCTTTACTTTCAGCCTGCTTCCCAACTCAAAATCCACTTGAGGCCCTCACAATAACCATCATATAATCACATAATCTAACAAAATGCCATGCTTCCTATTTTTTTCATGCAGAAAGTCAAATACACCAAGATGTTCACACTGATGCTGCTGATCATACATGCTCATACCTCACACACTCATGCAGAGGAAGCTGCAAAATAAAAACAGTCACAAAATGAAGAAGGGCAATTCCTGCCAGGACAAGGAAGCCCTCCCTCACCAAATCTCGTGAGATTTCTTCAGTAATTTCCTGGGAGTCCCATATTTTACAAGTTTAGTTTAAATCTCAAGTAGCAGCCTATTCTATTTCAATATTGGAAAATATGATTGCTTCACATCTTGATTTTCTTTGCTATCTCTTGTTTATTCCGTTAACCAGTCATCAATATCTGTCCTTCACAACTACTAGAAAAAACCTAGTCTGGTTCAAAGTTTTTTCCCCTAAGGCTCCTGTATATACTTATATACACTTCTGCATGCCGTGCATATTAAAAGGAAGGTTGCTAATGATGGCGTAGTTCTTGTGCATAACTCCCCAAGAAGTAGCTGGGAGTTCAGTATAGAGATTGGGGCATGTGGGCTTTGCTTCCTTTGTTTTCTCTTCCCAGGTGATATTTTTAGTTTAGCAGCCCTTCTTTAAACCTGACTCTCTTTTCAGCACATAAATGTAATGTGAAGTGCAGGCGGAAAGGAACTACTAGTGCTGGTTTAAGTGACTGATAGGTCTGAGGAGAAGGAAAGACACAGAAAAATTATTTCCCCATGATCTTTGCTGTAGACAATGGTCAGAAATGTGTGATTGCCTAGATCCTGAGAACTATAGTGTGTGTTACTCTAGAGTAAAGCATGGCTCTGCTATCCTATGGAGAAAGTATAAAATTTTGGCTAAGATAGTAGAAAGCAGTCCAGCTTGTATTTTCTTAAAATGCTCAAGTTACAGAAATATTAGGATCATGTGGTTAAATGGGCGCTGGGTATTATCGCGCTGCAATCAATAACTTTTGATTTATACATGGAGGCATGGTCTGAGAATGGAAACATCTGTTTTGTTTTATTAAGCTGTTGTGACTATCCAGTATAACTCCACTGTGTCAAAGCTCATGATGTAACCTTTGAAAGATAAAGGTATGGTGTTGTTAATTTCTTGTAATGAATTACATCACCTTATGTCTAAAAACCTTGACACAAACCGAATATACTGCTTGTCTGCCTCTTTTTCTGATTTATCTGAAAAGGTTGTGCTGTCAGGAAATATCAGATTACATCAGTTTTACATGCTTCAGCATACATACCTTGTGGTTAGCACATGAAGAAAAGACTTCAGGAGCAACCTTGTGACATATACATTTGAAGAGGTACAGAACTTGTTTTGTGAAGTCTGGGAAAAGGAGCACTCATCCTACCTTTAAGAATACATGGCTACACCCAGGATTTTTAGAAGTGCCTGGTGGTTTGGAGAAAGATATTAAGTGGCAGACAGGCATACTGGTAAAAGACTTGATTTTTGGTAAAACATTGAACATCCTTTTTCTTTTTAAACAAGTCATGGAAGGGAATTTGAAGTGAGATGGACAAGAAATATTTCTTTTAGACAATAATTAAGCCTTTTCAAAGCAGCAATTTAGTGCAATGGTGTTATGACTTGGAAGAGATCTATATGTGACTCACCAAAAGCATTCGGCTACTGAATGCAGAGTGCAACTCCCACATGTATCATTGGACCAGAATTTGGTTTTTGTACTTCTCTACTACTTCATACTGTTCCATGCAAATACTGTCTAGTTCATGAATGGTAAACCTAAAGTTATCAGGCATACACCTTCAGGGATACTGTGGATATGATGCTGTGCATAGTTATTTGCCTGTGTGTGCATGTTTGCTCCAGTCATGCAGCAGGCCAGACAAACATATGGCAACCTTTGGTACTGCTAGAAGAATGTATCCTTACTGCTTCATTCAGATGGTTGGGATGTGGATTTGTGTTTAGTTCATTAAGTTTAAAGGATGAAATAAGATTGTGGCACCTCGTGCTTGTTTACCTCTTAAAACAGCTTTGAGCTCTGGGTCAGTATGGAGAATATGTACTTAGAATAGTCAGAAAAGTTGACAATTAAAGCATCAGCTTAACAATGTAGAATAAATGTTTTCTTGCTTTCTTTTACAATAAGATAAAAGATTCTCTCCCCTAATGCAATCCAGCCAAAGCTCTGTTCCACTTGATTCCCAGTCCTTCACATTCATTTTTTGAGAAACCAAGCCATTTCCTTGACTTCCATCTGTTTAACACATCTGTCTCACTTTGTCTGGTTAAATTCCTCAAGGCATTCTTGTGGTGCTCCATAGAGAGAAGAAATAAGTTTTTATGTTAGGCAATACCACAGAAATAAGTGAAACTGAGGGGGAAAAAAGGTAAAAGAATCCTTATGAGACATGAAATCATTGGAATTTTAATCTTCACATAAAAGAGCGCCTTTTTGATGTTTTCTTTTACTCTCAATGCAAGCATTAGTAATACGTAACAAAAAATTTTGTAATCCTTCCATCTCTTTAAATCAAAAGGTCTTTTTCAGGGCTGTGGCTTTGAGATAATAATTTTCTGGAACATAAAAAGTTATTCTCTTCTGGGTGTTACTTTTTAAAAATAATTAGATAGTCCCTTTTCTACTACTTCTCGCAAGTAGTCTTTCTTGGAGTGTATCAGATCTGCATGTCACTGCTTTGCTTATTTGTCAATATTTTTGTCTGATTGTACCAACCTGAATAATTTTTCTGAATTATTTCAACTTCACTTTCTTTTTTTTTTTCAGCAATAATTTACCAGGAGTGAAAATGACAAAAGCCACAACTGCAGGGGCACCTCAGCTGTCTGTATGTTTAAAGTATGTATATGCAATCACAGTCACATAAACTCCACCATGAACAAGCATGATGGGGTTAACAGAGAGCAGCAAGTTGCCCAGCTGTGGCTCAGAGGCTAATTCACATGAGCTGGGATAAAAGGTTACAGACAAGGCAAAGTAGGGGTGACTGCCAGAGAGGTTAGTACTTACTTCAAGAAGATGTTTAATTACAATTTCATAATGCTTTGGGAATACTGTGGGAAAAGCCTTGGGTGTGCAGGCTGGGAAAAGACTGAAGAATATAACTTTTTTAAGGCTCGTGTTGTGGGGCATTGAGGGATATCTGAGGCAGGCAGCAAGAGAGGAATCTAGGGTCATTGCAGGCTAAATACCCTTCCTTACTTCTGGAGTAGGCTTAGGGATATCAAACCATTTGGTACTGCCTATGTTCTCCACGGCTTAAAAATGAATGTACCAGATGGAGTAAAATTTTCAAGTAACTAGTAAACTATACATAGGGTACCATATAACTAGCAAATAACAAATGTCCATGTACAAAGAAAGTGAACTGACTCGGGCATCACAGAACCACAGAATCACAGAATATTATGAGTTGGAAGGGACCCACAAGGATCATCTAGTCCAACTCACCATCTAACACCCGTACAGAGACCGAATGCACATCCCAGAGCGGTAGCACAACCTAGTTCCCTCACGGTCTAGCAGGCCACTCCGAGCCGGAAGGGACACAGGACCATCCAGCCCCACACCCCCTAGCTAGACCATGTCACTAAGCTCCTCATCGAGTCTTCTCTTAAACACCTCCAGGGACGGTGACTCCACCACCTCCCTGGGCAGTCCATTCCGCATCTGTCTTATGAGAACTAAATAGGACTGAATAAGCAACATCTAAGCAAACAGAATGATGCTAAGTATACGTTCACCAAAGGTGGATGTAGCAAATTGAGCTGACTTGGAAAAAAAGAAGAAATTTTATAGACAGAAGAAAAGCAGAGCTTCTACATGACTTCAGCGACGTGGTTGTTACAGAGACTGATGAAACAACTGAAAAATGGATAAAGTATGCTTCAAAGATAAAACGCTACTGACAGGAAATTATTCGTGTTCTGCAAGTTTCATCTTATTTAGTATTATCATTTAGCAGCCTTGGCACACAAAAGTGTGCATAAGTTAGATGGGTAGGAGGCAACACTACCATGAAAGAGGTGCAGTTTATTGTACAAGAAGAGTTAGACTAGAGTATGTGAAATAGGCCAATTTTCTATATATTCCAAGTGCAAAGCTATAGCTTAGCTAAGGAAATCTCTTCTCTTGAGGGAATTGGAAGACAAACCAGGGGAAGCTCATCATCAGGAAACTGGAGCAGGGAGAGAATCGATTATGCAATGTTTGAGCGTTGTCATAGGGTGACTGAGATACGCTTGTGGAAAAGGCATAAAGTTATGGTGAGATCTTCCCAGTAGAAGGCACAGAAATATTTCTACTGTTTAAAAGTTGTTAATTAGAACTCATCTTGAATACTGCCTAGAGTTATGATTGCCCAACTTCAAGACAAATTAAACCAGTAAAATAATTACAGTACCTAAAGGTACTGTATTTCAAGTACAGTACCTAAAGGGACCTATAAGAGACCTAGAGAAGGACTTTTTACAAGGACATATAGTGACAGGAGAAAAAGTACTATCTTAAAGTGAAAGAGGGTAGATTTATATTAGATATAAGGAATAAATTCTTCACTGTGAGCATGGTGAGGGACTGTAACAGATTGCCTAAAGAAGTTTTGAATGACCTGGAAGCGTTCAAGGCCAGAATGAGTGGGACACAGAGCAACCTGATCCAGGGATGACATCCTTGCCCATAGAAGGGAGTTTGGAACTATGTAGATGATTTTTAAGGCCACTTCTAAGCCAAACCATTCTAGAATTTTATCATTACTGAGATGACTGTGGAAATGGAAAGCAGTCTTATCATAGGAGATTTAAAAACATGTTTAGTCTAACAAAGCAAGACTGATTTAGGAGGGGATGTGAATGCTCTTGTAAATACATCAAGGAGGTTAAAGAACTGTTTCAGATGAATTATAGTGCTGGCACAAGAGCAAATGGATATAAAGTAACTTTGAATAAACACAGATTGAAATTAAAGAATTTAATTAATTTTAATTGGAATTAAAATTTTAAAAAATTAAAACGTCAAAGAAAAGATTCTGAAACTTAATTTCTAAAAGACAATTGGGAATTTAATTGATTTTAAAATGAACCTAATTCATTGCATGAAGAGATCACACCACATAATTCTTTTGATTGCTCAGGACTGTGTTCCCTTTATAACCCAGAAGATAAGGGAGGGGGGAAATAGTGATCACCTCTGATTTTGAGAAGAATCTTGGAATAGTTGATGGATACCTGGCCTTTGCCACCATGTGTCAGAACTCTAATTTTAATAATTGACATACTTATTTGTTCTGGTTTGAGTGGGTTTTTCTTCCTCCGGCAGCAAGGGGGGCAGACGGCTGCTAGCTGAGCCTCCACCGCTGCCAAGAATTCAAAGTCAGAAACAGATAACGGCACCTCTGTGAATAACATGTTTAAAAAAGGAGGTTAAAAAAAGTAGTAACAGAAAAGTAGATGGCCAGACCAGAGCCTAGGAGAAGCTGAGAGTATGAAGGCATGGCCAGGCCGGCCTGAGGAGGGGTAGGAAGGGTTCCTGGTGTCTTGCTGCTGCTTGTAGAATGGACCATAGTGAAACAGACTGTCTGCCTGCAAACCTATGGAATAGAGAGAGGGAAACCAGCGATGCAGAATCCATGTGAGGCCACGCTGAAGATGGAGGATCAACCTGGAAAGCTGCAGATGTCTTGGAGCCCAGAAACACGGAGCTGGAGCTGAGTGCTCGGCAGAGATCCTTTGGACAGACATTTTGTGATAGAATTGCATTGTGGTAGGATCTGATCTATGTACTTTGGGATGGGCTCATAAATGAAGCAGCAAAGCCAGAGCTTAAAAAACTGTATCCTGTGCTGTGACTTTTGGGCAACAGAGAATGGAAGAGCTGTCGTCCGTGGGTCGAGATCTCACTTGGGAAAGGGTCATGAAAGACTTTTCCTCTCATGAGAGAGACAGGACTTTATGGAAAGGCAGAGAGATGATCCTGCCCTAAAACTGGACAGAAATACCAGCTGGCCTGGTTTTACCCCTACCCCTGTTCTCCCTTTGTCTCCTGGGAAAAAAAGGGAATATGAGATCTGTTGTAAGAGAAGGAGGGATGGGGGGGGAAAGGTTGCCTTTAAAATGATGTTTCTCACATTAAGTTCTGATCTTGTTAGTTAATAAATAAATCCTTTATATTTCTCACTTGTGGCTTGCCTTGTTTTGCCTGTGATAAAATTTTTTTCCCAGTTTCTTCTCCAGGAGAGGTTGTGGGTGAATCTCTGGCATCCAGCCAGGGTCAAACCATGACACTATTGCATTGGCATTTTGTAATCTCAATCAGTTTTCTTGATTCTTGCTCAGTTTAGTCCAAGTTGAAGACTGATAAATATAGTATAAAAATCTTGTAAACCTCTGAGAGTTTTAATGAAAACAATTAAAGTGCAATACATACTTCTTTCATGCTTCTTCAAGTTATGGATGTATGCTAAAGATGTATTTGAGCATAACACTCTCTGTCATATAAATATGAATAGATAGTTAAGATATGATTTGTTTAAGGAAAACTTGTAATAAGTCTCAGGCTCAGCAAACACAGAGCAAATAATTCCAACTTCAGTGAAGAAAAGGTAAACCTCCTTTGTATTGTGAACTGATTTAATGTGATGTTTTCAAAATTTAAATGTAATTTAACTATTCAAAACTGTAAAGAATTGTAGCTCTATCACCTACAACAGTTAGTGCAAACAGCAGTTTAGGGAAAGCAGTATTTTCAGGGTACAGAAAAGTAGAAAATTAAAGAGGGAGTTTGATTTTGTGCTATTTGCAGTCTAATCTGTGCTCTGAACAGTCCGAATGGAGTTATGTGGTGTCATTCATCCATCTGTCCAACAGCTACTTTCAAACTGATTTGCTCCTGAGAAGCCTGATTTCATTGGAGCAGAGTCCTAGGAGAGACATGTGGCTCATGGAGAGGAAAGTCCATACAGGAGAGTAGAACTCTACCTGGTAGGATCTGTGTGCTTTGTGATGGGACCATGCTGCAGCAGTCAGTGCTCAAAGAACTGCACCCTGTGGAGTGACCCCGGGCAGCAGAGTATGGAAGAGCTGTTGCCCTTGGGATTGGACTCACACTGGGGACGGTCATGAAAGACTTTCTGCCATGGGAGGGTGTAAGAGTCAATAAGAATACTGTTTCAACCTTCTCATCAGAGACTTGGACAATATACCCCTAAAAACTGAGGCTGAGTTGTTGATGAAGTTTAGCCTGCCATCAATGCTCTGGGACTAAGACTGGACTATGAGAACCAGAGTGTTGATAACACCGAGAAGGGACTATGTGGAATAAGATATGCCATCTCTCCTGCATTATCCAGGGCAAGAGACAAAATATGCTGTGATCTTCTTCCCTGGCTTTGCAGAGTCTGTGCCCTTCCAGAGACAGGACAAGATATGCATACAGCTCTGTCATTGCAACACGAACACACACTTCCTGGCAAAAGGCCACTCGAGACTGACCTTGCCTTGGACACTGTTCGGACACTTCCTCGGTCTTACGTGACAGAGAAAGTCAGACTGGAATAGAAGACGGGGGCAAGGGCAACATGTAGTATAAAGATGGCCCCTTAGCAACTGCTTTTTAGACACTTCTCCCACCGAAGGATCGATGACAGGTCTATAGGGGACACCCTTGAGGACTCGCTCGTCTGGTGGTAGCTATTGAACCCTTTTTCTCTCTCCCTTTCTCTTTACCTTTCCTATCTCGCTTTCTTCTATTGCGATTCCTGCTTCACAGGATAATAAAGCTTTACTGTTTGACCAAAGCTAACCTCTGTTTGGGATTTCTTTGCACTTTGAGATCCAGTAAACGAACCATCACGCCTCCAGCTTAGCTGGGTGGACCGTGACAGAGGGACCCCATGCAATGCAGGGAAATGGCCTCCTCCCCTGAGCAGCGGCAGGTTTTCCCCTACTCCTGTCCCCCCCTGCTACTGGAAGAAAGGGGAATGTGGTATTTGTTGTAAGAGATGGAGGGGTGGGGGAGAAGGTTGCCCTTAAGATGATACTTCTCACCTTAAGACCTGATCTTGTTAGAAATAAATCCTTTACATCCCCACTTTGGAGTCTGTTTTGCCTGTGACAGTAAAAGATTTCTAATAGTCCTCATTACTGCTGTAGCAAAAACCCTTCAGTTTTTTTCCTTCTCCTCTCTCTTCCCCTGTTTGTATGAGGGGGTGGCAGAGGGAATGCAGTGAGAGAGTGGCTGTGGGTGAATCTCTGGCATCTAGCCAGGGTCAAACCACCACAATCCTCTTGAGCTATTCTAAAGCACTTTGTAATAACATAGTTTTAAATCGATATATAGGACCATGTGATAAAATTCAAATAAGGATCCAAAGCTTTTCCTCCTGAAGATTGTAGCTTTCAGATCCAGTCATGTTAAGGTAATCAAGGACACTCACGACACCAGAGTATGAGGACCTTACTTAGAGTCCTTTTATACAATTGCACCTTTGTCTGAAAAGGATCCCTCCACAGCCACTAGGGAGAAAAATGCAGGAGTATGGTGATGGAAGGAAGAAAAGAGCTCAGAAATAAATATTAAGTCCACTTCCCAGCAGTGGGACCCAAAATAATTTCCATCATTTAATTTAGAAAGATAAATGTTATTTTTAAAACATACATGACTTTTTGTTTTTTTAAAAGAGAGTGGATATGGCATTTAGTGCTATGGTTTAGTTGACATGGTAGTGTTTGGCCAAAGGTTGGGCTCAATGATCTTGGAGGTCTTTTCCAACTTTAATGGTCCTATGATTCTATATTCCACATGACTGTTTGTGTATTTACTCTGCTTTATTTGGGACACTATTCAGGATTTTCTCATTGACTAATACTAACTCCTCACAGCCTGAACTTCTCAATCTGGTCTAAGAACCTGTAAAGGTAATTAAAAATATAAACAGGTTCTCAAGAAAAAGCTCTTATTAGTGTAAGAAAAATGTATTCCTTCCATAAATAAAATTGCTGTGGATGAAACAAATTATAGCTTATTAAAGAATAAAGAGAGAAGACAGACTTGTTAATTAGTCTGCTTAGTCATACTTGTATATATTTGATAATAGTTAATCATATTATATTACTGTAAAATCATAGCAGTAGTTGTAATGTAATTACAGATTTTTTATTTCAGATAGGAGCTTCATGTCTTCCAATTACCCAATGCAAAATAATTTCTAATTAATAATTCCTTTGAAGTAATTATAACTAGCAATGTGAATGTGTGGAAACTAATGAATTAGAAAGAAAACTTACACTTTGTATTTGAGTCTGTATGCTACAATGATTTACAGTTTTTCTGCTTACTCTGGTAATAGCTATAATTTAATTATGAGAACTTCAAGAAATGCACCCTTTCCACCCCACTGATTCTATTCTTCCTGCAGCTATCATTGTTGACTCTCAGATATTGAGTTAAAAAGAATATCTGCAAGAAGTTATGAGTGAAAGATGGTTAGTTGTTTCACCTTCTGCGGTGGAGTCTATACCAAAGAGCTAATTTCACTGGTCTGGCCTCTGCAAGATAAACTGTGAGCTGCCAGTAATAAATGTTGCCTCTCTGCCCCTTCTTCCTACTACGTATTTTGATCTGGTGACCCTAAAATCCAGTAATTAATTCACTATTAATAGTGAATTAATTATTATTTAATTATTAACATTTATTTTTACTTATACTATTTATTATTAATTATTATTAAGCATTAATATAAATGATTATTAATTATTAATAGTGAACTAGTAATAAATGTTGCCTCTCTTCCCCTTCTTCCTACTACATATTTTGATCTGGTGACCCTACAATCCAGTAATTAATTCACTATTAATTTTGGGAAACTATGTTTCTCAACAAGGCAGACGGAGGAACTCATTGTCATCACTTCGAGGGTCTGGTTCTCAGCACTGAGATATAAAGAACAAGTTCTTTTTCAAATCCACTATTCCGGAACAACTTTGCCTCCCTCTGCCATTATTTTCCAAACCCTCAGGTGTGTCCTAAAAATTTCTTCACTGGAATAGGATACTATGACCCTGAATACATTGCACCTCTCTTTTCAGACATGCAAATATTTAGTTTGAATCTTACTGAAATTACTCTTGCAGGATGACAATCATACTTATGCAATGACTTGGTACAAACTGTATGTATCTTAATTCAGATACATTTGGATATGTGAAAAATTTAGTCTGTCCTGGAGACCTATTTCAAGAAATGCACAGTCACACTCTGAACAGAAAGAAAGGATAGTCAGGTTGGGAATCCTGAGTAGATCACTGGATCATGCTTTGTTTCTGTGAAAGGGAGACAGACTGATAGCTGACTTTGAAGCTAGTGCTTGACCATAGTAAAATTTCATATTACAGTAATCCCTCGGTACTTCACGACTCGAATTTCATGGCCTCAATTCTTTGTATTTTTTTCCCCCGCAAGGACGTCTTTGTCTTCCCTCAGTCATTC
>WEKX01021009.1:0-21876 GCA_013390025.1 Pitta sordida | reverse complement strand
TTCGGATGCCCAGCACCTCAAACAAGATGCCCAGCACCTCAAACAGGTGTGCATAAGAACAAAAAGGTGCATGATTCTGAGGATACATGGTTCCAGGGCACCCTACAGGATGGCAACGTGGGACAGGATTTGGCTGCCTTTGCCTCATACAGGGTTTGTCAGCAGTGCTTTGGTGTGTCCACCACAGAGGGAGCCCTTTGGAGCTGGGTGTACTTCCATACTATAAACATTTTGTATTTTCTTTGGACTAACTAACGTTAAGAACATGTTAAATGTGCTCCTGTGTGCCAAATGCCATGCTCTCTATCCCTCTTTCTCTCTTTTCTGTTAGACACGAGCTTCTGGTTTCATTTCATCTGATCTACAGTCATGTTTCTGCCACAGTTCAAGTTTCTCAATTGAGTTTCTCAATTGCCCCAATTTACTGTGCTTTGATTCTTACCAGAGTCTGGTCTTTGAGAGCAAAAATTGGATTCTTTTTGGACAAAATACACCAGAAAACAGGCGCCAGTGGGTCAACTCAGATGAGTTTGAGGACCAGAGACCAGACCAGAGATACTTTGAGCTAATGTAACTCACAAATGCCTATATGTCCACTTCCAAATATAAACTTTGGATTTGCTACCAGGTATTGCAGCTTTTGAAATCCTTAGCTTCCTGCTACTGTCAAGTAATTTTGTGGACATGACTGGACACCAAGAGAAACCGTGTGCCCCTACGGTGCAGCAACAGCAAGGAAGGAAAAAGTGCACATTTAGGAAATGCCAAAGCAGAACTAAAATGCTATGCGTGTCTATCTGTGTTTATACATTGTGTAAGCAATCTGGTCTAGTGACCCTAACACTGCCCATGGCAGGGGGATTGTAACTACCTGATCTTTAAGGTCCCTTCCAACCCAAGCCATCTGATGATTCTGATTCCATGATATATGTGTGTGCATGTGCCCACTAGGATCACCTGCTCCACCTGGATGCTGGCCATACCCGTGGAGCTGCAGCAGCCTCTCCTCTGTCAATCTGCTATTTGCAGCAACTCTTCACTCTTCCTGTTGCACACAAATGCAGCTGGGATAATTTTTCCTCCATTTACTACTGCATCAGCCTTTCCTCTATAATCTTCTGCAAGGCTGATGTAGTTCGTGTGGAGTGGATGAGCTGTCAAAGGTGCCAGCATCCTTCCCCCTAGGATTAAATGTGTCATCCTCAAGATTTTCTATAAGGCAGGGAAGCAGCAGTCCTGAGGTTACCCCAGAGCTCAACTCGCCTGTCCTAAATTAGTTCATAAAATGAGCTTCACAGTCAGAGATTGTGTTTTCCCGTGATGTTAAGCTTACTGTTGCATTTAAAGATGATTTTATAGAATTTAGCTCAGTGATTTAGCTGTGTCTGATGCATCAGACGTCATAGTAAATTTGTCAAAAATGAATTAGTATTATGCTAATAAAATCTTAATAGAAAAAGTGTTTGCAAAGATTTGAGTCTTTCCAGTACAGTTAATTCATTTTTTTAGATTATGGAAGCATTCATATGTTCATTTAAAAATTTAAATTTTCATTTAGAAACAAAAAGGTAACTAAAAAACAAGGAAATTAAAATAATGATTTAAAATTCGAATTGACCATAGTGTTTTCCACTGAATTACTCAGATGCTAGTGTTTTTATATATTATGTGTAAAATGTTCTAGCATAATATATATGCTGTTTAGAATTTAATTTCTTATAATGATCACACAAAACTGTTTTAAAATTTGAAAATTTGCACAGAAAATTTGACGTTTGTCAACAAAAAAAGTATCATTCTGACCACAAGTACTCTGTGTATAAAAAAGAAAAGTTTTAGTTTCCAGAGTCATTATCTGACTTCAGCAATCAGTCTATAAAATTTAAACCTTAATATGTAGTCTCAAAATGCAAAATGGTCCAATTCATAGAAATCTTTTGAGTTGCATACAGCACTTGATATTTTTTTATGTCCCTCTGATAGTTACAGGCAAGAACTGACAAACATTGTGTGCCTCCACTACAGACCCTGAGAAGGATGCATCTTGCTTAATCTGAAGTAAGCAAATTTCTAGTCATCTCAGGCTGAGCTGGTCACTTACAAAGCCTGGTTGAGAGAAGTAGAGTTTTCTAGAGGATGACTTGTCTTAAAGATCTATCTTAGAGGAGGAAGAATTGCCCTCTGGAAATAACGGTGTCTCTTAGCAGAGATCCAATGATCCAATGGTGAATAATTCAGACATAGACATTTAATTTCTCAGGAAATCTAAGCTTGAGCAGATGAGAGGGAAGTGGAGTCACCATCCCTGGAGGTGTTTAAGAGAAGACTTGATGAGGAGCTCAGTGACATGGTCTAGTAGGTGGGGAGTTGGACTAGATGATTCTAACGGTCCCTTCCAACTCGGAATAGCCTATGAGTCTATGAGTTCCATGCTCTTTGTGCACAAACCCAGAGGCTAATGTGACAAAGCAACAAAAGTAATGCTTTTGTCTGTGTATGGGAATGGGGGGGAGTGCCTTAGAAGAAGTCAGAAGAGCAATTCATGAAGCTGCATACTTTGGGTGTCTCAAGGACAAGAGAACTTTCCATAGGTGTCTGAAGTGTACCTAGTCTGAAGAGGCCATCCATATGTCTGGTTGATAGACTTCCATCTTTACATGATGTAACTCGACTGAAATAGACCAGCAATAGACCAACAATTTTCCTGATATATTTTGTATAGAGACTAAGATCTTATGTTTATGGTCAATATTATCAGACATGTATACTCATGCATACATATTTTAATATGAAGCTTAATTAAAAGTTACTCCTGCATATCACACAATCTAAAGGAGATGAATGAGAGATGTATGGGTATGCATACATACATTTTCTTCTGCTGTGATACAGCTCTTCTCGGCATTTCAGCTAGTCATAACTCTAATAATGTTATTTCATTTTTCTTAATCACAGGTGCTTGTGGTATGTACCTCTGGGTTGGTTTTGGTGTGTTTGTTGCTTGGTTGGTTAGGGCTTTTGTTGTTTGGGGTTTTTTGTTTGGTTGGGTTTTTTTTTCCTTTTTATTTATAATGTGCTTTGTAGCATCAGCTGATCTAACACACCCATCTCTGAACCACAGCAGGAAAATTGCACAGAAGACAGCTCCAGAATATTGTGTGCTGCCATATTATTTTCATGGGCTGTGCCCGTTCTTTCCCAAGAGTGGACTCAAGCTTGATCAGATGGCTGTGATCCATTGCGATCTCCTCCTGGACTTTTTGGGTGAAGAGTTTGGTTGCAGATGAAATTCCTTTGGGTGAAACACTGAGTAGGAATGAGTGGCAAAATTCCCACTGACTTCACATGGAGCAAGATTTTACCCTTGGAGTAACAGTTACCATTGTGCCAGACCTCAGGTTTACAATGAAGCCACATGCTCCAGAGTCTGAATTCAGGGCTCTGATTTTCTCACACAACCAAAAAAATTAAAAAGACCTTACAACACCTGAAAATTTGATCTCTGGATATCCTTCCAGTTTTGGCAAATGCTAATGTAATCTTCAGCTGATGGCAGTTCAAAGTTAAAAAATTTAGGAGTGTTTAGTCTTTGATGTTAAACTAATGAGGAAGAGACTCTATTTCAGTACTGCTAACACGTAATAGTTTTAGGACTTAAATCTAGTGAAGGTAGTTGCTATGCTTAAGATCTTGTTTTATGGGCAAAGTAGAAACAACTTATACAGTCATCCATCTTGCACTTTGCACCCCCCATATCGCAGCTTCACATTTTAGCAGCATAATTTCTTAACAATGAAGGAGGCCCCTTTTTACAACTGCGCATGTGCGACCTGACACGGTGGCGGCGGTTCGGCTGCCCATGCCGTTCTGCCAGCAGCTGCGGTGACTCTGCTTCACCACCCTCCCCAGGCTCCACCACTCCCCCACCCCACCCCAGGCACGGCCAGGGTGCCGCTTCGCCACATCCCTGGCACGGCCACCACAGCAATCAATACACAGCAACACAGTGCCATAACAGCGCCGGGGAGCCATCTGAGGGTGCAGGGCAGATTTGCATATTAATGAGCTGCCATTCAATGCAGAAGTACGGCTTTGTGGAACCCGATTAAGACCGCGGGTCTGCGATATAGGAGACACGACTCTATAAAAAGACAGGAATTTATTGTTAGTATAAATGAAACTTTAGGATTCTAGTCTGTCATTATTACTCTGGATACAACTATTACAGAAAAAGAAAGACTGCATCTATGCAGAAAAAGTTTCAATTCTAGTTGTAATAATAATACAGCTAAAACTGTGATGGACAAACTCCTTAGTTTCTGCCCCTTCTGGTGCAATGCTCCCTCTTCTCAAGTTCCTCTGGGTCTGAGGGCTGCTACTCCAGCTGCAGATGCTGGAGTAACGGGCATCTGAAGTCCTTCACCAGGAGGTATTTGATGTTCATGGTTATGGTTTTTCTTCCTCCTCACTCAAGAATCTATTTGGTTTCATTTTTGAATGCTAGCTAACATGCCTTTACATCTTTGCACTTTCTCTATTGTTCTGCATTCCACATGAGATCCATATTTACTAAATACAGAGCCATATATATACGTATATACAGTCGGATCTCCTATATCGCACACCCACAGTCTTATTTAAGACCCGCGCAGCCCGACTTCCACATTGAATGGCGGTTGCCCCTGCCACCGTCACTTGTGCCGCGGTAACAACCTGTGCTGCCCCCGCTGCTGCCCGTGCCCCCACACCACCCGTTCCGCTGCCCGGGCTGCCACCACGGCTGCCACCACAACTGCGGTGGCAGATTGTGCATGTGCAGTTGCAAAACAGGTCTCATGCATTGCTAAAATATCATGCCACTAGGATCTGAAGCCACAATATGGGGGGCGTGAAGTGCAAGATGGCCAACTGTATATGTATATACATACTGTTTCTTTGTTCTACTTGCTTCCCCTAAAACCAGTTTTGTCCAGCTTCAGACATGCATTTCTTTGTCTGACACTGGTGAGTTGTTTATAGTGCTGAGGTCTCGAGAGCCAGACCTGTGTCCCATCTCCTGTCACCCAGCACTAATACTCCCCTATGCCACATCCCATGTCTGCACATCCCAGAACTCTCACCAAGAGGATATTCCTCCAGCTGCATCACTACTATGTACTCACAAAACTACAGCAGTACATATCATATATCAATAAGCAAAATATACCAAAATAGCCACAGACACCTGGTCAAGATGAAAACTGCAGTTACAGCTGAAGCAAGTTAAAGTGAAGCCTTGGTCAGGCTGCACAGAACAAGCTGGACAGGCTTCAGTAGTGAGGTTTAGCAAAACCAACACAAACCCCATGGCCACATACTGGCCACTGCACTCCTGTGTTGCAGGTCTGTGTGGGTATACAGTTTGAGTTCTGCTGTTGGAGCAGGTTGTGCAGGAAAATTAACTTCTAACATATATTGGAAAGAAAAAAATTCAGCACTACAAAAGCAAGGAGAAGGTTCTCCAATGTAAATGTCAGGGGAGGTGGGATGTTCATATCAAATTTATAGAAAGGCATTGAGCATAGCTATAGGACGGATTTCATTTCTTTAAGGATAGGAGTTAAGACTGAAGTTTCCCCTCTAATATTTGTTCACTAATCTTCCAAACTTTTCATGCAGAAAGCTTCTTCAAAATGCCTTTTTGCCTGATGGGGCTATATTTATTTCTGTATTTTTAGATACTGTAGATACAGATGATTCTGGAAAGACAAATTCTGTATGTGTTTGGCTTTTCTTTTCTCAGACTTCTTTTGCTTACACCTTCAGACTTCTCCCTGAAGAATTAGTTTGGTTATTTATGCTGCTCCATTCACCGAGAATAAATCTGTATTTTCACACTGATCTAAAATTGACTGAGCTCATAAAATACTTCACACTGATTTGTGTTTGTGGTGGAGGCAGTTCTCCATGCTTTTTAATATATGTTTAAGAGAAGCCTTTTACCTTATTAAAAATCTTATTTTTGGAGTGGGGGCACAGAGTCCTATTCTTGTGCTGCCAAGGATGCTCACCTTGAACATGCAGATTTCATCAGGTTAGTTAGGGTGGACCCTAGTAAATGATGTTTGGTTTGGGGCTTTTTTCTTCCTCTGAAGCTGAAGCAGGAGAAAGGGAAGGGTTTCCCAGTGTTAATGTTTCAGCACTTATATGGGGACAAGATCTTACTTCCCCTTCAGCACAAGATCAGATTAAACCTCCACCATAAATCACTTCAAACTCAGGTTCCTGGGTATCTGACTTCAGAGCTTTTGTTTTTGACCAGAAATACAGGGTGCCATGTATCTCCCTTCAGACAGGAGACAGGGAATTAACCAATCTGAATAGGTCTGAGCTTGGGTAGGTCTCCCAACTTGCAGCACTTGCTGGTGGAGCTGGTCTGCAGGTACAGACAGGGATAGGGTCCCCACCTGGCCAAGAGGTGCTGCAGAAAAAGTCCTGTGGAAGGTACCCCTCACTCTGGGCCATGGCTCTCCAGGAACTTCAGGACCACACTACTGCTCTTAAGTGTTTAACTTGCATCTTAACCTCATCTCAGGTCCCTGAAGTCTTTGGTGGACATAATCATTCCATGTGGTAATTTCAATGAGTATTATGCCTGAAAGCTAAAATTGTTCGAAGTGTTAACTGAAAGGTCTGACTTCTTCAATAAGAATATTTTAAAAATATTGTAGTTCCAGGGTTTTGGGGGAAATACCACTTCTGGAAAAATTGGGAGCATATTTTTAAAATGCTTGACATTTTAATGTTGAAATAATGTCAAATTCTTATGTTCCCTTATTCACTCCACCTCAACACCCCAGATGAAAATGGGAGTGAAAAGTAGGACTCTTTCCATAAATAGAAGCAACATTTTATGTCTTCAAATATATTATTTTTCTTTCACTAACAAGAAGAATATACTAAAAACCTGAAATATCAGTTAACTCTTTTCCTTGTAAGAAGTTAACTTTTTTATATTGGAAAGTAAGGGAATCCTATTATTCTGATTTTTTCGGTTAGTCTGGTGACAGAAAAGACAAGGAGTTTGAGAAAAATAAAAGAAAGACATTTACAGAATGAAACATTGACTGTACATTTTTGTTAATGTTGAAATTTTGCTCAAAAATAATGATTAGTATTTTAAATATTTTATTTCTTCAGACTCTCAGGTTGTTTGTTACAACTTCTATGAAACAAACTGCTTTAAGATTCTGTATTTCAGTATTCATGTCAGAAAACGTACTTTTTAAAATATTGGTGAGATTTTAGCATACCCACATTTCCTAACATTCCAGGTGAAACAATGCATATTGTTGTCACTTCTTGAATACTGATCTTTTAGAAAACTATCTTAAACTGAACACCAGCAATGTTTGAATATAGTTTTTAATGTCATAATGATTAAACATGAATGCAAGCATTTCAATAACAAAATGAATGCCTGTGTGTGTCTCATGAGGGCAAACTGTATAACACATTTTTGGCAGAAAGCAGCAGCAAAGTAAGGCACATTGTTATCTTACCTATCCCTATGATGGTGGGGTTTACCCACGTGGACAAAATGATGAATGCATAGCAGATCAGGGAAATTTGTGGTTCTCCATATTATTTTTATACTTGTGCAAGGAAAAATAACCAAAGTTTTTTCTTTAATGTTCTTTTCCTTGTCGGACTGCCTAATTTCCCGCATACACTGTTTACTTTACTTTGGTGTATTTTGAGAGAAACCAGCTCTCATATAACTTTTAGATGAGCATTTTCTAGTCCATTGTGGTGAGCATTAGGCTTCTTGGCTTCTTAAAATTAATTCTCATTATTCGTCTTACTTGCAGACAAACCACATAGGCTTTGTTTCCTTGTTTCATTTTTACAGGTTAACTGAATGATCAAGAAGTTCACTGAAATTAATATTGTAGAAGAGGAAGGCCAAAAAACCCATCATTAGAGCCACCTAGGTCACCGCACTTAATGACTAACCAAGAATACAGTCTGAAAAATATTTTATTCTACAGAGTGATTTGGTTCTCATATAAATGCGTAATTACAGAAATGACCCAGATTGTTTATCCCTGAGAACATCTGTTCTGTTTTTCTGGAGTTGTTTAGTTTGGCAACTTACTATCAAAAGCAATTTGTAACTGGTATATTGCCCTGACCAGCCTGATAATTAGATTAAGTATTTCAAATGAAGTATTTTAATACCTTATTAAAAATTTTGTACTACATGCACTTTGCATATTCTCCCTTAAATGTTTACTCATATAGTTAGATTTTTGAGCAAGAATAAGGAAGTAATTAATAATTTCGTTAATACATTATCTCTTTTTAGTTACCTCTCATGCACATTTCAGCTCAGAGCATAATATCATAATATATATATTATAATGTATCTTTGTAAATAAATATGTATTTACCTTATGGCCAAACTGTATTGCTGCTTCTGCACTTTGAGTATTTTTCCTCTGTAGGACTTCATATCATCAAGCTCCCTCTCATTGATTTCTTCACTTTGGGTTTTATTTAAGCAGTCATTTGGAATAGGAAAGCTTGGTAAATCGGAGAAAGATATTAATGTTATTTTGACAAATTATTGGTACTTTTTCCTCAAGCAAGGACATTTTCCACTCTCTCTGTGAGATACAGAAAGCAATAAACAAACCTGTTTACTAAAGATGCTGGCATTTGGCACAGTCTTTGTCCTAACAACACTGAAATATGATTGACTCTTACAAAAATAAAGTCACGTTTATTTATCCTACATTAAACAGCATGACCTTTTCAGTACCACTTTATACATCACAGATTTGCTGAAGACTCCACAGTGTGATTAACGAACTGCTTTACTCGTGGTAATGAAATCTTCAAAGACAGTGAGTAGCCTCCCTCCCTAGATGCCCCAAAGAAACCAAATTTGCCTTATCCTAGCAAATTTGGGGATAATGTAATACAGTGTTTCCTCTTCTATAGCCTGATGTGGTCCTTCCACCAGGGCCTCCTTATGCAGTTCAGTTTAATTTGCTTTGTGGGAAGAGACTGTCAGTGGAAGCAGAAACCTCCAAAACAAGTCCTGGGCTGCTGCTGCAGGTGCAGCACGCCTGGGGTACATTCGTATACGCACCTACTGAAGGGACTAAAGAAGCTCATTCAGGACAATCTTGCCCAGGATGGGCTCTCCTGCACTGAGGATATGGCTGCAAATGGGTGACAGTGCAGTCCCAGATGCATTGGTCTGCTCCACATCTACTCCTCAGCATCTCCTGCTGCTCAGCATGCTCCTCCAGACTCAGCGCCTGCCACCCAACTATGGCTACAGTCCTTCAAACGGAACGTTAAATCCAAGGAGTGGTTTTGGCCCAGAGGAGGGCAATGCCAAAAGACCTGCTTTTAGCGGAAGCTGGATTTCACCTCAGGCTTCTATCTTTCTGAAGATGTAATGTTACTGGCATAGACTGGTATTAAACTATTTTGCCATGGCATGATTCCAATTCTGAGATGCCCAATTTTCATCAGTTAAACATGCAAAGAACTTCAGGATTATTTGTGATGAAAAGTTGTGAATTTTATACTAATGTTCAATACATGCCTGTCTAGATAGTTTCACCCTTTCCAAATCAATTCTCAATTCTCCTGTCACAGAGGGGTTTAATTGCCAGGTTACATGCAACACACCTGTGTTTTCTTATCTTCTCTCATTACTTCTTATTTAGACTTGCATTTAATTCCCAAAGTGCAGTCACATTGTCTGCCAGCTTCAAATAACAATTTTCTTTCATTCCAATCTGACTTAATTTAAACAATTTAATTTTGGTTAACTTCTCATCTTCATAACTTGAAAGATACAAATGTGCAACATCCAGCACAAATTCTCATGTGGAAGCACAGGACAAGGAGTGTTCGCAACTCTCTTGCAGTAGAAATGAGCAAAAGTTAGGATCCTGATCTGGAAAAACACTTAAAAGTACACATGTTGTGAAGCCCAATAAATACTAATACATATATAGAACTTCAAGCACGTGCATGGCTGTACTGCTGGATTGCTGCCACTACTTCTTAAGAATAGATAGCATACTTTACATTCTGGTAATTATTCATGGTGTAAGACAGTGACATTTACAGTATTTTTTCTTTGCGTAACGCAAGAAGTAATTCAGAAGTTACAGAATCATAGAATGGTTTGTGTTCCAAGGCACCTTAAAAACCATCCATTTCCAACTTCCCTTTCATGGGCTGTGGGCAGGGACACCTTCCACTAGACCAGGTTGCTCAAAGCCTTGTTCCACATGGCCTTGAACCCTCCCAGGGATGGGACATCCACAGCTTCTCTGAGCAGCCTGTTCCAGTTCCTCACCACCATCTGTAAAGAATGTTTTCCTTATATCTAATTTAAACCTACCCTCTTCCAGTAAGCCCCTTCCCCTTGTCATATCCCTACATGTCCTTGTTAAAAGTTATTATCCAGCTATCTTGAAAATCCCCTTTTGGTAGTGGAAGGCTGCTATGAAGCCTTCTGGAGCCTTCTCTTCTTCAGGATGAACAATTCCAGCTCTTTCAGCCTGTCTTCATAGGATAGGTGATCCAGCACTCTGATCATCTTCATGGTCTCCTCTGGACTCACTTCAGCAGGTTCCATGTCCTCATGTTGGGGGCCCTGGAGCTGGAGTTGTATTCCACTGTGAGGGGAGGTCTCGTGAGGGCAGAGGGAGAATCATGGCCACACACCCTTTAATGCAGCCCAGGACATGGCTGGCTTTCTGGTATGTAAGTGCACTCAATCCCACTGTCCAAGTCACTAGGGAAGATGTTAAACAGCACCAGTTCCAATAGCAGCTCCTCAGGAATACCATTGGTCACTGGTCTCCACTTGGGCATTGAGTCACTGACTGCACCTCTTTTGAGTGTGGCCATCTAGCCAATTCCTTATCCACTGAGTGGATAATCTGTCATATCCATGTCTCTGCAGTTTAGAGACAAGGATGTGTTGCTGAGCGGTGTCAGGTGCTTTGCACAAGTTGGAGTAGAAGGCATCTGTTGCTCTTTCCTCATCCACAATCTCTGTAACTGTCAGGCACGATATTCCCTTAGTGAAGCCATGTTGCCTTTCACCAGTCACCTAGTTGTTTTCCATGTGCCTTAGCATAGCTGCCAGGAGGATCAGCTCTATGAACTTGCCAGACACAGAGGTGTGACTGACTGTATTGTAGTTACCAATGTCTTCCTTTTTTATCTTTTTAAAATGGGGGGTTATGTTTCCCCTTTTCCAGTCTGGTGGAACTTCACTGGACTGCCATGACTTCTCAAATACGACAGAGAGTGCTTTAGCTACAGCGTTCACCAGTTTTCTCAGGACCCACGGATATGTCTCATCAGTTTCCATAGATTTGTGCACCTTCAGCTTCCTGTGATGATTTCAAACCTGTTCTTATCCTAAAATGGGTAATTCTTCACTCTCCCAGTCCCTGCCTTTGCCTTCTGTGTCTCAGGTGATGTGGTTGGAGAACTTGCCGGGAAGGATGGAGGGAAAAAAGTAATTGGGTACTTCAGTCTTCTGGTAACCAAGTCTCCTGTTTCCTTCCAGGGAGGGCCCACAGTCCCTAATCTTCTTTTTATCACTGATGTACCTATAAAACTTTTTCTCTTGCTCTTTATGTCCCTGGCCAGATTTAATTCTATCAGGGATTTAGCTTTCCTAACCTGCTTTCTGGTTGCTTGGACAACCTCTGTGTACTCCTCCTAGGTTACCTGTCCTTGCTTCCACCCTCTGTAGGCTACCTTTTTGAGTTTGTCTAAGGAGTTCCTTGTTTATCCATGCAGTCCACATGGCATTGTTGGGATGCATCACTCCTGAGCTTGGAAGATGTTATGTTTGAGTATTAACAATATTTTTTACCTCCAGGGCTTTATCCCCTGGTACTCTGCCAAGCAGATCCCTGAAGAGGCCAAAGTCTACTCTCCTGAAGACCAGGGTAGTGAACTTGTAATGCACCCTCCTCACTTCTTTAAGGATCTTGAATTCCACCATTCCACAGTCACTGGAGCCCAGGCTGCCCTTGAACCTCACATTCCCCACCAGCCCCTCCTTGTCTGTGAGAACAAGGTCCAGCAGCATAGCACCTCTCTTCAATGTCTCCTCTGTCATCAGTGCATTCCAGGAACTTCCTGGATTGCCTGTGCGCTTCTCCGTTATCCTCTCAATTGATATCAGGGTGATTGAAATCCCCCATGGGGACCAGGACTTGTGAATGTGAGGCTGCTGCTCCCTGTCTATTGACATGTTTGCTATTTGTTTTCCTGTCACTGAATGCTATGCAGAAGGAATTAATTCTCTCAAACAGCATACAGTTTCCATTTCTTAAAAATGCATAAGTATACAGTCTCATAAGCAAAAATAATACCACATTTCTTTAAAGAACAAGAAATAGCACTTCTAAGGAAGTTTAATGTACTAGAATTTTTTGGATGTGGCCATGTATTATTTTTGTACAATTTTTACAAAGGAAAAAAAGATTAAGAATAGGGTTTTTTCTACACATTTTGAAACTACAGTTTGACAATCTGTATTCTTATCTCAGGAAAATGTGGAAAACAAACTCCTTAATACACCTTTTTATTCTTTGCTAAACCAGCAAGCAAACCTTTGCAGTCTACATTTTTACATGCTGGTACAGAGTGTTCTATTCACCCACACATTAAAGAAAAAGAAAGCTCTGTATGAAATAGTGGAAAATATTTTTCCTGAGAAATATGCAGATATTTCTTTAAACAATAAAGAGATAGTAGCTATGATGACCAGACAGAATTACATTTGCTTGATCAAATACTTAACAACAAGGTATAGAGGAATCCAAAGGAGAGAGTATCCAGAAACAGTGGGAGGAAGATTAATGTGATTTGCAAAAGACCAACAGGACACATTTTTCAGTAGTTCCTTTTCTATTCTGGACATAGGGAACACGTTTGAATGTTCAGATGTACATGTGCAGTACTGTGCAAATGTGTGTGTCATAGCTTAGTCAGGGAATCTTTGGAGGAGGTATAGCCTCTTATTAGGATGTCCTTTTTGAAACACTTAACATGGAAAAGTACAACTGAAGTGTGACAGTAACATTGCTCTTTAGGGTCCCATTCAACAACACTGTGCTGTGCATGCAGCTGTTAGTTAGTTATTTATTCCAATAAAAATAGTATATCCTGATGTAAATGCAATGAATGTGATTTAGTTCATTGCAGAATATGATATGTGTCTAATGTGGCATGTTATCAGTAATGTCTTCAAGGTACCAGGAAACCAAAGGACGTGAATAAAACTAAAGACACCACCAATTCCACAAAGGTACATTAATGTCTCTCAGCAAGTGTAAATTGCAAAAAGATCTATTCATGTAATTACTTGGCTTATAGAGGATTATGCTGTCAGACTATGCAAACATTTCTACACTGTCTAATACATCGCATTAACATTACAAAATGTTATCTTTCAGCTCCCGTGTCTTGCAATGTTACTGTATTTTAATCAAGGATTCCAAAGCTATGGACTGTTTATATGCACTGTCTCCATGTGTGAATCAAGTTTGTAAGACGTTGGCTGGATTTGAATTAAGAAATCTAATTATTTTCTTTACCAATAGACCTTTCTGTGGTTGCTTGCAGATTTTTTAGTACTTCTGAAGGCATAGAATATCGATGGATGACCCCTTAGGCTCCTTCTGCGGTCAGCACAAAAGGAAATGGTCCTTTGAGGAATGACTCGTTGTCTGGAAATTATATTTAAGACAGATGAAATAAATTGTCTTCTGAATGTGTCTCTTCATTGATTGCGGAGAGAAGGGTTTGAGCTGAGTACCTGTCCAAGGGGGCCAGCCAGCATTGGACAAGGTGGCTTTCATCTCACAGGTAAGTCTTTAAAGGTGCTCTGCAGCCAGAAGGTGCTGAGGCATCAGCAAATAAATCCTACTCACAGCCCTGCAACTGGCCCTGATGCTCTGTCCTCTGCCCCCAGAAACAGCGGGGGCCCAGGTGTTTGGTCACTGCCAGCACTTCGAAAAACAGATCATGTGTTTATGTAATAAAAGTGCTGATTTTGAAGTGCTATATAACTGCAAGTAATTTAGGACGATAATATTAATTCAGGGATCAGTAAAAATGTAACATCAAATTTCTAGCTAGCTCTGGTCAGCACAAATCTCAAGATGTTTTAAATAGTCAGGTATTTGAAATACCAGGCAATTCATGGTAAGTGCAATTAGGCTAAATTCTCTGGCCCAATTTCAATGCCATTAATTACTTGTACCTAAAAAAGGTTTCTTTAGCAGGGTGTAGCACTTTCTGTCTCCTTTCTCACATTGCTGCAGTGGAAAAGTGACTGCACTAAGTTGTCCTTGTCATTCTACCCACGCCAGGGGCTCCCTCATCCATTAGGCCACAGGCATGGACACACCAGCCTGCATGGAGGTACCTGAGGAGATCAGAGTGAGCACAGACTGCAAAGGTCTGGTGTTATCACAGGCAGGATTTCTCCTGTTTAAAGTCTCTTTGCAGTAATTTATCCCAAGCACAGGTACACGCTGAGTGGAAAATGGGTTGAGAGCAGCCCTGAGGAGAAGGACTTGGATGTGTTGATTGACAAGAAGCTCAACATGACCTGCCAATGTGTGCTTCCTGTATACCATGTCCTGGGCTGCAACAAAAGCAGCGTGGCCAGCAGGTCAAAGGAAGTGGTTCTACCCTTCTACTCATCTTTCAGGAGATCCCACCTCACAGTGGAGTACAGTGTCCACTTCAGGGCCTCCAGCATAAAGAAGGACATGGACCTGAGGGAGTGAGTCCAGAGGAGAACCATGAAGATAATCATAGTGCTGGAGCACCTCTCCTATGAAGACAGGCTGAAAGAGTTGAGGCTTTTCGTTCTGGAGAAAAGAAGACTCCAGGGAGACCATATAGCAGCCTTCCAATACCTTCAGGTCCACAAGATTACTGAAAAGGTATTTGCGGTGACAGGAATGTCTGTAAACTGAAAGAGGATAGATTTACTTTGTTATTACAAAAAAATTTCTTTACTGTGAAACTAATGAGGCATAGGAACAGTCTTTCCAGGGTAGTTGTGGTTGTCCCATCCCTGGAAACACTCAAGGCCAGGTTGAACGGGCTTTGAGCAACCTGTTCTAATGGAGGGTGACCCTGCCTATGGCAGTTGGGTTGGAACTGGATGATTTTTAAGGCTCCTTCCAATATAAACCAATGCACAGTTTTATGATTTGTTGGAATATATCAACATAATTCCACTGCCTGTTGTACTGGCCTAGCTGCACTGGAAAAAGAAATGGCTTTTAGAGGAAACGATACATGGAGTAAGATGCTATGCTTTAGTTACATGTTCATATACTTCCGCAGCAATGCCCTGTACCTCACCTCCCTCAGTTCTGGGTCTCATCGACCTGTCTAAACTGTCTTGCTTAGCTCTGACATGTACAGGCAGTACAACAGGGTCTTGAGAGCATTATTGTGTTTTAAATACCTTGAATGCCTGGATCACTGTGTTTGAACAGTATTGTATTAAGAACCTCATTAATATTTCATATAGATTGTGGTGCACAGCATTTGTAGTCTTCTATTAATGTATCCTTTCCATGATCTTGCCCTTCCTTCTTTATAGTATTTCTCTACTGTCTTATTAGAATCCTTCCTAGGCCATGGGAAAAATAATTTTATTGGGCTAGGGACTGTGTACATGCTCCATATCTGGAATTTGTCTCCTAGCATAGCACACATAATGTGAAAGAGATCTACAGTATATTAATGAGTACGCTGTGGATGTGTGGATGTTTATTTTGATGTCACTCACAGTTAGAGTAGGATGTCACTGTGCAAGCAAGGGTAAGGGACTTCCCTAAGAATGCTCAGACCTAGTAGCTTAGGTTAGAGCTGTGCAAAATCCATGCCCGGCACTCAGTTCCATGAGAAGCTGCTTTTCCAAGCTGGAGGTCAAAAGGCAGCAGTAAGCCAAAGGATTTGTCCTGCAGAAAGTGGGGCTGGATGAAGTTACCAGCAGATACGTGCTGCCATGGGCTGGTGGAAAGCCAACATAAGTAGCCCTCATGCCTTGACTTGTTTTCTTAAAGTAGGAAAGGGAAAAGTTGCAGCTACTGAGGGGCTTCAGGAGGATAACAAACATAGGCAAGGCTGTGTGGATATATGTGTTTTCTCTGTAGATTAATTCGTAACAAACCAAACTATTAGCAGACATTTGAATCATGCAGTGTCCCAATGGCCATGGGTATGTCAAAGAGTATGTGGATGTCACGTGCAAAGCACAGTGGAAGAATCATTCTTTCACTTCAAAGAGGCTCATGCTGGAGACTGCAAAAGGATCTAACTCCTAGACCCTCACTATGGCATACAGAGTAATCTTAACAGCTATCATTTTGTCTTTAAGTGTAGACAAATAACACTGGAGAAATGTCAAGGCTGTTTTGATGAAAATACTGATTTAGATGCTATTTTCTCCTTAGGTGGGTTGTGGGTGTTGGGCAATTTTGAGTTTTGCTTATTGATTCTGTATTAGACATGCTAGGTTTTGACATCGACTGTAACTAGAAGAAATTATAGCCACATATACTGAAACTTCTATTCTTATATGTTTTGTCCTTAATATGAGATAGAAAATAAAATTAGTTACAGATAAAAATAGTTGACAAAAAATTCAACTGAAGGCATACACTAGCCAGAAACTAGTCATCATATTCTTATAGTACATGGTGGTAAAGTCCAGTAGCTTTGATTTCCCAAATTTCTTGAGAAAGTGTTCAAGTTCATGCCGAGAGGTTGGATAATTTCCATATCCCACAGAGCACCACAAATATCACAGTATCACAGTATAGAAAAGGCTGGAAAGGACCTTGAAGATCATCTAGTCCAACCTATAATCCAACTAACCTATCCTCTACATCTAGATCATATCACTCAGTACCTCATCTAGCCTCCCCTTGAACACATCCAGGGTTGGTGACTCAACCACCTCTGTGGGCAGCCCATTCCACATCCGGATCACTCTTTCAGTAAAAAATCTTTTCCTAATATCTAGCCTAAACTTTCCCTGTTGAAGCTTAAGACTATGACCTCTCGTCCTGTCCCCAGAGACCAAGGAGAAAAGACCAACCCCTGCCTGGCTACAACCTCCTTTTAGATAGTTATACACATCAATAAGGTCACCCCTGAGCCTCCTCTTCTCTAAGCTAAACAGACTGAGCTCCCTCAATCTCTCCTCATAAGGCTTATCTTCCAGCCCCTTCACCATCCTAGTTGCCNAAACCCCTTGCTGCCATCTTCTCCAGGAGTATATCATGGGAGACTGTGTTGAATGCTTTACTGAAATCCAGATACACCACATCCACGGCCTTCCTCTCATCCACCAGGCGAGTTACTTGATCATAAAAAGAGATCATGTTGGTCAAGCAAGATCTACCCCTTCTAAACCCTTATTGGCTGGACCTGATGTCTTGTCCGCCCTGCAGGTGTTGCATGATAGCGCTCAGCACTAACTGTTCCATAACTTTTCCTGGGATTGATGATTTTATAATATTTTGCATGTTTTAAAACTAAAATAGGTTGTTCAACACAGAAAAATAAAGGACTTCTGCCTTTTGAAAGCAAAAAAATAACTGCTTGTATAAATATTTCTATCTCCAAAATTATAGCCTACATTTTACTGATGTGCCTCAGACCATAGGTGAAATCATGTTAATGTTATTTGACTGATTCAGTACAAAAAGTAATTTGCAGCTGGACACTACTGAGTGCTGGATTGTTCTTACCTTTTTTCCTTCTTTTGCAGCATGGGACTCTTCCTAGGGAAACTGTTGTGAGATGCACAGGTAGAGCAGGGATTTTCACAGAAGCCTGGACAGCTTTCAAAACAGGTACCTGTAAACCTCACACATTTGGAAGAAAAATGGGTTTATGACGGTTGGTGCACAACCTTCCACTTCTGCTGTCTGTGGCTTTTTCCTGTGTAATGGAGATGACACTTGCCTTTTCTGAAGTATTATTGCTGCCCATCTGTCAGCTGATGATGTTTGTTCCCTATTCTGAAAGGAAAAAAGCGTATTTCCAAGAAAATGTCAGTCTATGCAAGCTTGTTGGTAATTTTTTGTTAAATATTAAATATTAACATAGTAGAAAAGGAGTGAGAAATGAAGATTGACACTTCCGTTTTATGCTGTGCCACACTGATTCTATCTGATATTGCTTCTAGCATACCTTCAAGGCTCTGAGAAAAACATTTGAGCTATACCCTCTGGAAGAGATCCTTTGAGGAAAAAAAAGTCAGTGAAAAACTTCTATACTCAGAGTTACAGTCCTAATGTATTCATGGTATCCCATCTTCTCATCAAAAGCTACAGGAACTCCTTAGGAAATGAAAACATGCAGAAGGCCTTAGAGATGATGTTGATTATATATATATATATCTGCTTGTGTGTGTGTAGACTTTAAAAATCTGGTGATTACATAAATATATAGACATAGAGATATATAGAAATAGAAATATAGATATCTAGAGATATTATCTAATGCTCCTAAATCTATTAAAATGGCAAAAGAGTTACTGTCTGAAGCTAAGCCCAGACAAGCTTCAGGTGATGCTGGTCAGAAAGAGATGTCTTCGAAAATCAAAGGTTTGTTACCAAGTTCTGCCAAGGACATTGGGCCCTCATTTGGTCAACAGGTGCAATACCATAGATTTCTGTCTGGTTCCACACAGCGAGCAGGTGATGAGGTTGAACAACTTTTAAAAAGTGCCTTCTTGAATCCCTTTTTTTATGGTAATCTTAACAAGCACTTGGTGATGGCATTTATATCCCCCATGCTGGCACAGAATTATTTGCTGAAGCCAAAACTGATCCACAGTCTGTGAGCCTGGGTGGCTGCTCTCCCATGGCTGCTGTAAGTTTCCCAACCTGGCTCCAGTCTTGGCCAGCATCCAGCACCAGGAAGGTGCCTTGCCTTCAGTTTCCAATTAGTTGATGAGTGTATCAATCACCAGCTAAACCAAAACTTATGATGACAGCTCTGACCCTGGGAGACAGTGGGGGTGAGAGGACAAGAGATACAAAGTGGGAAAGGCCCCAGACCTGTGGAAGAGCATTTGCTGCTGGAGCAACACCTTAGCACTGGGAGCTGATCCTGATGTTAGAAAGCTGTCCTCCAAGGGAAAGCCTCTGTTCCAACTTTTGTGCTAGCAAAAAAAATAAAACCCCCCTATTTACTCCTCATGTCTTTTCACTTCTGTCAGGATGAAAAGGAGAAAAATCACCCAAGTAGCTCCCTATAACAGAGATCTGACTATAACATTCATGAAACTCCCTGACGTCCACCAGGGAATTTGCTGATCCTTTTGATTTTACATGAACAACTTTCACATGTTGTGCCAGTGACAGGATAAAGCTCTAAGAGAGGAGAAATTCATGGCTACTTTTAAAATACAATGAAGTGAAAAGGATCAATTTACAGAATTGAATAAATGCAAGCTAAATAGAACCAGCTTTCTGCCAGAAATGTCAGTTTATTTTCAATAGCTACAAACTTGAGTGCGAACAGCAGCACTTTGGGGGATAACCCACTATGTTACACCCACAGATTCACTCCACATTCCTCTCATGGGGATATTAGGAAACACCTGATAATGTTATCTGTAACATTTTATTAAATTCATTCAGAAAATGAGTTCAGAAACCCACAATTTTTCCTAGGAAATTTTTAAGCTGGGCCGGAAATGGAAGGTAATCCCGCAAGGAAAGAAGTTAGAGTGAGTGTCAGTGGGTTTGTTGTCTGCACCACTGTCACAGCACCCTGCAGCTGACATCTGGAATCATCCTAGAGCGAACACTAAGGTAAGTATTTTGTGTTTCCCTTCACTCCATGTTTCTTGTTCTGCTTTTACCAGGCTGTTTACCATCTGACACTCCTGCTAAATCAGGCAGCTGTCCTTGGAAGGACAAGAGAAAGAAAACAAAACAAAACAAAATGGTGAAGCTGAAGCTGTAATACAGGGTTTAGTGTACCAAGCATTGCCAAAAGAAAGCCTGAACTCAGCAAAAGCTTTATCCCACAGTACTACCAGTCACATACTTCAAGACCTGATTTCCCTGTGTCAGGATAGGTATTTTAACATTTTGCTTAAAAAAATATCTTCTTAACCTCAAATTAATTTAGAGTGGTATCATATCACTGTAGTTGTATTCTCAGGCAATATAGATACAATAGAAAGGATTTTTCACCAAATTCTTCCCTGCAGACATGGCAAGTCATAGCCTCAACAACCTTCACTTGACGCAAAATCCCAAGGAACTAGAAACAGCTTAGAGAAGTGATGTTAAGTCTGACATGTCACTGATAGCTGGCCTGAGTGATAAATTCAGGGCAAAATGAGGGCAACCTAGACTTACCAATGCTTTTGCAAGGATTTGCAGACCTAGTCTTCCCAGCGGCTCCTTTGTTCACCTCTGTCATGAGCCACATTGGGCTATTTTCAGACTCTGAACAGTGAGGGAACAGGGACCTCTGGGCTGCCAGCAAGGTGGCTGTGGCTTGGGTGCTGGTGCTCTCATGGGAATAACCAAGGCTGGCTGGCACTGCCAGATCCGCAGTTTAAGAAGGATGTTGAACTGCTTGAGAGGGTCCAGAGAAAGGCGACAAGGATGGTGAAAGGACTGGAGAACAAGCCCTATGAGGAGCGATACAGAAGCTGGGCTTGTTCACCCTGGAGAAGAGGAGGCTCAGAGGTGACCTCATTGCTGTTACAACTCTCTGAAGGGAGGTTGCAGTCAGGTGGGTGTGAATCTCTTCTCTCAGGCTGTCAGCACCGGAACAAGAGGACATGGCCTTAAGCTACACCAGGGGAGGTCTAGGCTGGAAGTTAGGAAGAACTTTTTCACAGAGTGATCCCTCAGTGGAATGATCTGCCCAGGGAGGTGGTGGAGCTGCCGTCCATGGAGGTGTTTAAGAAAAGACTTGATGACAAGCTCAGAGATTAAGGGACATCCAGTTCAGACATGGCAAAAAGTAATCTAGGGATGCACAATAAAAGTCATCATATATGGTTAAACGTCCTTTCAATTCCCACCTCCCAGGTCATATCCTTCAGTGTAGCTAAAACAAGACATCTGCTCTGCTCAGCTCTGCTGGGGAGGGGACAAAAGATCCAGGAGCCACTGAACTGTCATGTCTTCCAACTTCAGGACAATTGTCGCTGCACAGCTCAAGCTGCTGCCACAGTTGGCAGTCCTTACTAAATTCACTATAAGGGCATTTGAAGATGGTTTGACAGGGAAATGTGGATGCCAGAGATAGTCATGTCACATCTAATGGTGTCCTTGTAGAAAATATGACTCTTTCAGTGAGGCAGGATTCATCAAATACATTTGAAATCTACATATTTTTTTAAAAAAAGAAAAAGTGCACAGAATCCCATGCATCAGCTGGAAAGTCTGTGAAAGTGAATTTTTCTTTGTGTCTTCCATAGTAATCGGTAACATTACATGTATTGTTATATTTTCTTAGCAAATAACTTGCTGGTTTCAGTTGTTGGCTAGATTTACCTCATCCTACCTGTCATATTTCTACAGCTTTTTGTTGGTTGTTAGTACTGTGGTAGTATATGTAAGTATATTGGATGTTAATATTCCTGTTGCTGTTTAATTTGCATTGCAGAGGTTTATTAAAGGAAGCTGATTTCCATGTCTTGATAGAGCATATTATTGGTAAAAATTATAACAAATTGTCAAATTAAGGTTCTGAATATTAAGAATCTAAAGTAAAAGATGCATAAGAAGCAACACTATGATAGAGATCTCCTGGTTAACGAGG
>WEKX01021002.1:0-19951 GCA_013390025.1 Pitta sordida | reverse complement strand
GGGTGTTAGATGGTGAGTTGGACTAGGTGATCCTTGTGGGTCCCTTCCAACTCATAATATTCTGTGTGTGATTCTGTGTGTGACTGCTGTGGGCTCAGACAGACCCAATACAATCACTTATCAGGCTGGGTTTTCCAACATTATCTAAAATGTAAAATGAGTTTGAGAAAAAAGTATTTAATGTTTTTGCTGGTCATAGCATTGTGTAAATCTTTCTTTTATTCTACACAAACATACATGAAAGCTCAAAGAACTTTTTGAAATTTTACTAAGCAAAATATTACAGATAGATAAAACTGGAAAATTTTGCCCAATTATTTAAAGATGTAAATATAATGAGTAATTATTATTATTATTATTATTTAGGAATTGAATTAAGCATTTTGTTACCAACCTCAGTAGTTTTCATAGTTACAGGATAACAGAAACTAGCACATTATTCAAGAACTGAAAAATATTAGATTGATTTAATTAATAGAATGTCTGAATTCTAAACATGAAAGTACTTACTAATCATTATTCCTCATCTTTCAGATATAAAAACTTAAGATTTTAGTAGAACAAAAGGATAACAATTTAAATTGATTTCATCTATCAACTGATTTTGGAGCTATATTGACTCATAGGTATAATTAAGGTAAACTGCTGAATACAGTAATCCCTCAAATTTTGTGGGGGTTAGGGTCTTGCCAAGGCCCACGGAGCCCGTAATCCATGAAGATAGGTTGCTCATGAATATGCAAATAAGATATGCCCATCACTGCACCCCTCTCTGACCCAGAGCACTGGGGTAATTTCCGGCACTGCCCCACACCCTCTGATGACACAGGGGAGTGAAGGGAATCTCTTCTGACTGCTCCCCACCCCGGGAATCCCTGGAGTGGCTGCACTGCCACTGGAGGTACTCCATTGTTTGCAGCAGCACGGTGTTGAGCCCCTCCAGGGCTCACAGGCATCTGCCCCGTCACTGACATCTTGCATGTTAGATATCAGGCAGATTTGCAGATTTGCATGAAGGTGCCTGCCCCAAGATGACAGCCAATAGGAGAATTGGCAAAAAAAGCAAACTGTTTAAGCCTGGGGTTTCAGGGCTCAGGGGGGTTGGGGCTTGGGGGGCTTGGGTCTCAAGGCTTGTGGGGGGGGAATACAATCATCCATTGGCCCCTCCTCACAAGTGGTGCTAGCCCCAGTCTAAGACAGAGCCAAGCCAACCTGAGTGGTGGCGGTGCTAGTCCAAGCCCCAGCCCCAGCCCGAGCTAACCTGTATGGGAGTCGTGCTAGCCAGAGCCCTAGCCTGAGCAAGAGCCAACCTGAGAGATGGTGGCTTCCAGGACAGAGCCAAACTAATCACAATATAACAGTATTAGCAAGGTTGGAAGAGACCTGGGAGACCATCAAGTCCAGCCTGCAACTCAACACCAACCCATTGTCTAAACCATGGCACTACCCACAGAACCATCCAGTCCAACTCCCCACCTACTTGACCATGTCACTGAGCTCCTCATCCAGTCTTCTCTTAAACACCTCCAGGGATGGCGACTCCACCACCTCCCTGGACAGTCCATTCCAATGAGCGATCAGCCTCTCTGTGAAAAACCTCTTCCTAACATTCAATCTAAACCTTCCCTGGCGTAGCTTAAGGCCATGTCCTCTCGTTCTGGTGTCGTCAGCCTGAGAGAAGAGATCCACACCCACCTGGTTGCAACCTCCCTTTAGGTAGTTGTAAAAAGCAATTAGGTTGCCTCTGAGCCTCCTCTTCTCCAGGCTGAACAACCCCAGTTCCCGCAGCCGCTCCCCATAGGGTTTGTCCTCCTGTCCTTTCACCATCCTTGTCACCCTTCTCTGGACCCTCTCAAGCAGCTCAACATCCTTCTTAAAGTGGGGAGCCCTGAACTGGACACAGTACTCGGGATATGGTCTGACCAGTGTTGAGTAAGGGGAAGGATATCTTCCCTAGTCTGACTGACCACACTGTTCCTAATACAGGCCAGGATGCCATTGACATTCTTAGCCACCTGGGTGCGCTGCTGACTCATATTGAGTTTCCTGTTAGTCATTACTCTTAAATCCCTCTCAATTTCACCACTCTCCAGCCACTCATCCCCCAGCGGATAGCGATGTATGGGATTGTTATGTCCAAAATGTCCATAGTGTCCCCTATACTCAACAGGGGCCAGACCACATCTTGAGTACTGTGTCCAGTTCTGGGCACCCAGTTTAAGGATGTTGAACTGCTTGAGAGGGTCCAGAGAAGGGCGACAAGGAAGGTGAAAGGACTGGAGAACAAGCCTTATGGGGAGCGACTGCAGGAGCTGAGGTTGGTCAGCCTGGAGAAGAGGAGGCTCAGAGGTGACCTGATTGCTGTTTACAACTACCTGAAGGGAAGTTGCAGTCGGCTGGGTGTAAATCTCTTCTCTCAGACTGCCAGCACCAGAACAAGAGGACATGGCCTTAAGTTACGCCAGGGGAGGTTTAGACTGGATGTTAGGAAAAGGTTTTTCACAGAGAGAGTGATCTCTCATTGCAGTGGTCTGCCCAGGGAGGTGGTGGAGTCGCCATGCCTAAAGGTGTTTAAGAAAAGACTGGATGAGGAGCTCAGTGACATGGTCTAGGCAATGGGAGGCTCGGATGGATGGAGTGTGGTGACCATGGCTCTGGGGTTGTGGGTTCAATCCCTGGTTAGGAGTAGTAGTAGATCCTTGTGGATCCCTTCCAACTCAGAATATCCTGTGAACCAGTGAAAGAGATTTTTGGGTTTTTTATTTCACTCTTGGAATACAGTTTGCAACTACTTCAAATTGTTTATAAGTGTTGAATAAGAGTTATAAAACAGTGATTTCGTCCAGTTTGCTCTACTTTATAAAATTTTAAAATTGTACTTAAACATCTAGTAGGGACACTTTTTGACATTCCTTGTGCCCTATTTGCTTTTCTTTCTGATTTTTCCTTTCTTTCTTTTCACGTTTTGCTTATATTTTAAATGGGACTTCAGAAATAATTTAAATTTATTTATCTTGCCACAGGCAGACCTATTTCTGGAACTGCAGAGACTGCTTTGAGGAGTATGCCTCTGAGCAAAACTTTAACTCTGCTGGGAATTTTGCAATAACATCCTCATGCCTGCTTCTGGCAATCTGCATTTTATTGTTTCAGAGAAAATACTACCTGTTTACAAATGAGATATATAGAGATTTAATTTTGTTTTCCCGAAATAGACATTCCTACTGAAAAGCAGTCTGACAGTCAGGAAATCCTGGTAAAATGTATCTTTTAGGCATTCTGCTCCATCTTTTATTTTCAAATTATGTAAAACTTAACCTTACAAAGGTGATAGATGGGTCATTTACCACAAAATCTTGTAGTTACCCAGACATCAATTTATCATAAGTGAGAACTGGTTTACTGAGAGAAACATTAAAGATTCAGTAAGAGAAGGCAAACCAAAGAAATTTATCAAAAGTAATAATAAATTCTGGTGGGTTTTTTTCAGTTTGATCCCTATGATTTTAGGAATTCTGAAAATACTAGGAAACAAACATTACTTTTAATTTCCAAACTAAAACACTTTGTAAAATTTTTTAAGTGCTAAAGATGTATTGAAAGATTTATATTAGTTTTGGAATCCATTGGAAAATTCCTTCTACTTTGCAGAAAATATTCAGGGGTTTTTTCAGCTTTTATTTTACTGTTTCCAAAGACCTTAGTTTGATATATTTTCATATAGACTAGCTGTTATACATGGAAAATTTTCATACAGTCTTCAGACTCTAGATAACTTAATGAAAGCAGGAATTAAAATATGATTGTAGCTGTTAAGAGCATTTAAGCCTTGGTGAGGAAGAAAGGAAAGGTTACAACATTTGAAGGATCACTGTTTTCAATTGCTTGGTTGATGCAGGAAGAAATGGGCAGGGATGGATGGAGAAAGTAGAAGAGCTTTACTTATGGCATTTCATTGGGAAATAAACAAGTGAGCATCATACTCCACATAGGGTAAGTACAATAACATCAGTCGTCTAGAAACGAAAGGGAGAAAATTAGGAGTTAAATGGGGTTGAATCACAACCTGATTTGCATTTGCTTCTTACAGGGTTATGAGTAGCGAGTGGCCACAAAGTGATTTGTCATTGAATGAATGATAAGTCTATAAAATTAATGTATCTTACATATGTATCAATACCATAGTCTTATTGCTTTCAATAGAGTATCCACCGAGATAGTAATTTATTTCCAGAGGTTTTAATTAACACCTCCCTGCTACAGTAGAGACAATGAATCTAAGAACTATCAGATAACGTGTCATGGGGAGAGCCCTTTTTTTTCTATTGTAAAACTTTTCTCCTTTCTACTGGAAAAAGAATAGGTCTCTCTTCTTATCTCCCCTTCCCTCTCCTGAAAGGAATGTGGCCAGGGGAGAGCCTTTTCACCTGACAAAGAATGGAGGATCCTGTGTCTTCTCTTCCCTTCCTGGCAAAGCATGTGGTCAGGGGAGGGGCTTTCTACTGGACAAATAATAGAGGAGTCTTTCTCTTATCTTCCCTTCCCGGCAAGTCATGTGGCTAGGGGAGGGGCCTGAGGGCCAGGGTAGGCTGAGTGACAGCCAATGGCATGTGAAGACATGCCCACAAGGCATGTAAAACGAGAGGGGCCCGAGGCCCTATAACTACAGCTCCTGGGCTTCAGGAGGGGAAGTTTGTGGACCTTCTGGACTGAGGACACCTTGTTCTCATCTCTCATCTCTGATCTCTAGCACTGCCATTTTGCCCAGGACCACGTGGACCTTTGACTCCTCATCTCAGCACAGCTTTTTCCCTGCCGACCACTGGACCTCCCTGAAGCCCCCTTGGACATTTCAGGAAAGGATCACTGTCTGTTACTCCACTGTTTTGCCTACCCTGAACTCTATTCCCCTGCCCATGGAATCCTGGAGGTGCCCTGTTTTCCCCTTGAACTAGGCACCCCCCTCGTGCTTATTTATTTCCCACTTGTCTACAGTTGTCATTGTTCCATTTGATTTTTTTTTATATACTGTTATTGTTGTTGTTCAAACACACATATATATATGTATTTGTTTTTTTTTTCCTTTCTGCCAGTAAAGTTCTTATTTCTCTCCATATATATTATTCAAGTATTTCTAAATTCCATTCATACTTCATCTTAATTGACCCAGGACAGAATGCTATTAATTCTGAACAAAGCACACAACCTGATTTGGAGAATCAGAACATCACAAATTTAGTATGTTAGGTAAGGTCGTAGAGATTTAGGGATTTTAGTGAATTAGTGAAAATCTAGTGACTTTCTAGTGAATTTTAGAAGGATTAGTAGACTTTAGAATCATTCAGAAGGCCTGAGAGTTAAGGTTGAATATTAAGGGTGTCCTGCAGGCTGTGAAAGTAAACAAAGTAGAATGCTAACCGCAACAAGGGGAAAAGAATGTAAAATATTGAAGCCAATTTGTTGAAGGATTCATAGCAAATGACATAATGTTGAAAGGATGAATACTCATGGGGCAATTTGCATATGTATGAGACAAGGGGTTAAAGATGGGTGACAAATCTGGGCGGCTCTCTTTAGGCACCTGGCAAGGGCAGGGGATGCTGCTGCGCCTCTTCCTTGGCTCTTAGGCCAAAAATAAACTTTTTCTGTAGCATGCAAGCAATTACTTCGAGTCCTGACTGTATTATCCTCAGGAAAGTTGCATACGAAGAGAAAATCTATATCATTCCCTATAGACACACACAACATGTCATCACCATATGTTACTAGAAACTACTCAGGTAAGTAAGAAAGATTTTCAGTAATGGACACTTCTTTGCTCATTTCAAAGACCAACTTCATAAAAGCAAATAATTTGTCTCCTCCTGGGTCTCAGAGAACTCTGATATCCTAAAATCTGTTTTTGAATGCATGGCTGTTCTTTCTTTAGTACTCCACTCTGCCAGAGTTCTTATTTCTGCAACTGAAATTGCACTTAGGGAGCCTGGGGGAATTCGCTTGGAAGTTGGACTAGATGATCCTTGTGGGTCCCTTCCAGCTCAGAATATCCTGTGAACCTTTGAACTTGGCTTTTCACATGACCTTAGTCTCAATTAACAGGCTAAAAAAGATTTCAGAGATGACTCCAACTTGTACTACACATAAGTAGTACATTATTTGTTGTAGGACAGGATTCAGTCCTAGACCCAGAAGCTAAATGTATCTACTAGCTCTTTTTCTAAATTGCTGCTGTAGCTGTTGAACATGAGCATCTGGTACCCTTTAAGACACCATAGGATATAACAACTGGCCTCCAGGTGAGAAGTCTCTAGTACACTACAATTTTCCTTCAAGTCAAATACTGTATCTTCCTGATCTAAATCCCTATCTCAAATGCCTCAAGGCATCCCAAATGTCTGTAGCCACATATCCTTCAGAAACTAAATCCTGTACTCCAGTGACTCTGCTGAGCAGGGACTTGAATTGTCATTTAAAGAATTATATAACAACTAACACTATTTAGGATATTTCAGGATGTCTGAATTAAATGCACAGCCTTAGCAGGTATGACATGATCTCCAGAAGAATCATATCTCAGATTAGAAGTCAGGTAAAATTATAGAGTAGATATTTGGCACCAGAAACTTATATGTAGGCAATAAAAATCTGCTCATAATGGTAATTATTTTACATAACTCTGATATGTGTCCTATGTTTTGGAGATGACTGTACAGGTTGTAGAAATTTCCACTGGAAATTCTATGTCTAAACCACTCCAGTAACTATACACCCAGTGTCTGACCTATATGTCCCTTCCAACTCATAATAGTCTGTGTGTGATTCTGTGTAATAATGATAATATGCTATTAACTGAGGAGATACAATGTTTTCCCTCTTGAAGAAAAAGGGCATTAAGATTCTCAAACAGAAATATTTCTCACTGGTGAGGAGGTAGATAAGTATATGAGATCATGTGTGTAGCAAAAAGTTTCTTTGCAGAAAGTAAGTAAGTACGGATCATATAACAGGATTATGTATATTATAAGCGTATTATATGAGCCTGGTGCCTATTGCTCTGGGGTTGTGGGTTCAATCCCTATGTGGGCATTGGGAGTTGGACTAGATGATCCTTGTGGGTCCCTTCCAACCTGGAATATTCTGGAATCCCGTGATTTAAAACATTAATGTTTTACTAATGCATGTAGATATTGCTATATAAGTTTAGTATCCTTCAACAGGACCAAGGACATAGATGATTGATAGATATTAAGATATTAAGAAAGATAGATAATCACAATAAATAAATTACACCTACAATTTAAAAAAAAAAACAACAACCAAACCACCACAACAAAAACCACAACAAAACCCACAACCAAACAAAAAAATTCCCCCCAACCAAACAACTAAAATTTTATGCATGTATATGGGAAAACATAATAAATTAATTTTTAAAATTATTTTTGATAATGATCTCATTCAAAACACACTTGTAACAATTTGCAGGTTTTGAAAGATATAGAAAGAATAATCCTGAATTCTTGTCAGTATCAAATCCTTTCTTCATTATTAGTTTTAATACTGTTTCTTAAACACAGCACATTAATTTGTGGTACATTTACTATAGTTAGATAAAATATAATTAAGAGTCTATCTTGTTTACATTAGGTCAAAGCTGCATGTTGAGACTATTAATGGGCAATTCACTCACACAAAATACTGTTATACACTTCACAGGAAAATAAAATGCAGTAATTATCACTTGCCTGTTTGTAGGTTGTTTCTAAAATTAAATTTCAATAACTGTTTTGTGTAACTCAAATAACACATGGATCAACTGTACTCAAGTGAGTTAGAATGTATATTGCACTAAATAATGTTGAAAGAAAACTTCAGCTGAATGTGATTACCACAGCTCTAGTCATTCTAAGTGGACTTTCAACCTTGTACAACGCAGATTTTATATTGCATGTATTTGTATATATGTTATATATCTTTATAAATATCCCTCTTTTCCCTTTATTCCCACCACCCTCTTTTGTTTTCTTTTCTCATAGGCAAGTAGAACCATAGAATCACAGTTTCATAGAATGATTTGGGTTTAAGCAGACCTTAAGATCATCTAGTTCCAACACCCCTGCCATGGGTAGGGACGCTTTCCACTACACCAAGTTTCTAAGGGCTCCATCCAACCTGAACTTGAACACTTCCAGAAATGGGACATCCACAACTTCTCTGGGCAACCTATTCCAGTAATTCATCTCCATCATGATACAGGTTAGGTAACAGGTTTGACTAGGTTAGGTAATAGGTGATAGGTTGGACTCGATCTCTAAGGTCCTTTCCAACATTATTGACTCTGTGACTCTGTGACTCTGTGACTCATGGTAAAGGATTTCTTCCTAGCATCTAATCTACATCTCTCTTCTATTAGTTTTAAATTCTTCCCTCTTATCCTATCCCCATCTCCCTGTGTAAAAATTCCTACTCCTTCATTCATATAAGTTCTTCTTAAATACTAAAAGGCTGTAGAGAGGTCTCCCTGGACGTGCTTCTTCTCTCAGCTGAACAAACCCAACTCTCTTTGTCGGTCTTCATAGGAGAGGTGCTCCAGCCAATTTATATGGTCCTCCTCTGTACTTGGGCTTGTTGAACATCATGAGGCTCTCATGGGCGCACTTCTCAAGTTTGTCCAGGTCCCCCTGGATGACATCCCATCCTTCTGTTGTGTGAACTGCACTGCTCAGCTTCATATGATCAGGAAACTTGCTGAGGGTGCACTCAATCTCCCAGTCTGTGTCATCGAAAAACATATTGAAGAGCACCGGTCCCAAGACAGAGCCCTGAGAGTGACTCCTCATCACTGGCCTCCACCTAGACTTAGGGACATTAACTACAACTCTATGGCCGCAGCCAACCATGCTGTGGGCACCATGCTCCATCCATCTGAGCCTCCCATCGCCTAGACCATGTCACTGAGTTCCTCATCCAGTCTTTTCTTAAACACCTCCAGGTATGGTGACGTTCTGCTGTTAAAGTTTTAAGAATAATTTTGAAGAGGGATATTCCAAAATTAAAACTGAATGTTGCACAATATTTTACAAGTCCTACTTACAGCTAATATATGCAGAGACCTAAGAGAACTGTATTATCAGAATAAAACAGAATCACAGAATCACAGAATAAGTAAGGTTGGAAAAGACCATAGAGATCATCAAGTCCAACCTACCACCCGTTACCTAATCTAATCTAGTCAAACCTGTTACCTAACCTGACCTGTTGCCATCCTACAACCAACACATCATCCTACCTATAACACACTACCCTAATATCTAGGTCATGTCACCAAGAACTTCATCCAACCTTTTGTTAAACACCTCTAGGGACGGTGACTCCACCACCTCCTTGGGCAGCCCAAACCCCTCAATGGATGTTCCACTGAAAAAGCCTAAGGGAGAGTCAGTCAGAGACTGGACTACAATTTCTTCACTTGTAAGTATAGATTTAGATGGTATGATATGCTCTTCATCTTCATCTGATATATATGAGATGTGCATTAGAGCAGAGGCAGTTCAAAGACTAAGTTTTCTTTAACTTTGTAGCAGACTTTTACAGGCATAAAAATATATGCTATTGAAGAGATAAGCTCATTTAGCTCCTTCAAAATGTTAAACTTTTCTCTGTGTTTTAGTAGCCCCATATATGGGAAACTTTGTCATCTCTTCATGAATAGAAAAATGTATGCTCAGAATCTTATTTGCAACTAAACTGAAGAATGTTCCCTGCTGGTCTAAATAACTGTTTGGCGGGGTAAATTCCAACTTTTACCAGACAGCGTACTATTAGAAATTTTTACTTTAACCTACTAATCTCTGCTAATTGCTTATTGCTTGTTTTATGAATGTCTAGTGCTACGCAAGGTATGAGACTTTTACCTGTTATCGTAATTCCATATACGCACTGGGCATTGCAGTGCTTACGTACACTGAGTTTAGTCTAACCACTATTCAAATAGCAGCAAACTCATTATTAAAGCAAGAACATGCTTCTATTATACATAATTTGTGAAAATATATGCATAAGTTAATGTTTACAGAACACAGGAATACACAAGAAATCGTTAAAGGCTTTCAGAAATAATGTTCTAATTTTCTAGATTATTCACTTTAAAGATTTAAAGATAAAGCAGTGTTTTATGATGAAAATCAACACTTTAAAATGGTGACATTTTCATTACAATGCAAATAAAGCTCAGCTAATAGCCTAGAGTCATAGTCATTATGTGTAAATGAATTACAGTAATCCTTCAATACTTCATGGATCACCTATGTGACTTCAGATCTTCGCGAGCTTTTTTCTGCGAAGATGCCCCCATTGTTCAAGGTGTTTCCCCCTCAGCAGATATCCAGAGTGTCTCTGTCACCCCGCAGGGGGGGAATGGCCTATGCTAAGAGAAAGGACTGCCACGCCCTGCAGGGTGGCTCGCTCAGGAACTGCCCAGGGTCCCTCCCTTATGAGTGTTGTAAACATTACATGGTGTCAACATTTTATGATGGCCATTTGTCACAGGGTCATGGTAGGTCTACATTCACCAGGCATTGGCCTATGGGAGCCAGTGCCACTGATCATCGTAAGTCCAGCTCCCACTGCCCATAGCGCAGGGCAGCAATCAGCAATCTTCCAGGTCGGTAACTCTGGAGTGAAACCCACTCTCCTAGACCCCTGCTGGCAGCAGTCCATGGCAACACTCCATCCCCCATCTTGTGGTGGTGAGCGGGCCATGGGTTGCCCCTCATAGTGGGAGGAGTGGGAGAAGGTGGTGGGTCTATGAGCAGCAGCAGCACATACAGCTCACCCAGCTCACCAGGGAAGAGGGGTGCCACAGACGATGCTGTTTTAAAAGAGCAATATGGAATACAAAAATACTAAGATGCATTTACCACATATATCATATTGCTAACCTAAGAAAGAAATACAGAGCTACTGTCTAAAATATTATTAATATGATATATTAATATGAAAATAATACAGTTGTCTTTTATTTATTTTATTTATTTATTTTATTTATATTAGGATGGCAACAGGTTAGGTAACAGGTTTGGCTAGATTAGGTAATAGGTGATAGGTTGGACTTGATGATCTCTATGGTCTTTTCTAACCTTACTGATTCTGTGATTGTGTGATTGTGTGATTCTGTGATTCTGTGATATTTAGGGTTGTGGTGTTTATGCCGAGGTGAGTATTTTAAGGGCAAAATTTAGCACAGGATGGGTGGAAGGTTATTAAGAGCTATTCCTGTTTATAGTAGAATTTGATCTGAGTATGTCTGGCACTGATTTGTCATCATTGGTGAGGTTGGCCTTTGATATATCTTTTTCATCTACTCTTTCAACTGTATGAAGTCCTGGCTGAGTACAAGCTTGTACACATACACACAGAGTAGAATCTCAGACACTGCTTATTGCCAAGTAAACAACACAAATAAGTATTTATAGCAATTCACTATCAAATCACACATTCTCATCACTGAACATTTAATGGGAATATGTACTGAAATTACAACATACAGTGGATTACAAATGAACTGCAAACCGCTTGCGACAGAAGTGTGGATCATCAGTAATTTGCAGACTGACTAGGTTATAACAACCCAGAGAGAACTGTATTGGTTTGCACTACATGATGACAAAACAAAAATAAATTCTGCAGACCTATTTTCTCAAACAACCAAGTGCAAAAAAGAAGGTAGGAATAAAATAACTAGATTCATAAATAGTTTATAAACAATGAAGGTTTAGAACATATTTTTCAATGTTTAAGTTTCTCTGTTATAAACTTTTTCATCATTTAGATTTCAAGCCAGATAGAAATTGCAGAATGAAAATTTGTTCAAAGATTCAGATACCAGTATTTAGGCAGATCTGAATATGTAGGCATCTGTTTGAGATTGCTGGTATAAAATTTTAACCACAGAGTAGCTTAATATCACATGTGTTCACTTAAATAAATAAAAATTGGTTTGCTAGAAGTCTTTGGGATGTGAGAGAAGATGAAAGAGGATGTTTGAGGGATTTTTGTTAGATTTAATTACTCAAGTCTTATTTTATATGGTTTTAGTAGCAAAAGTTAAATAAACCTATACAGTTCAGGTAGCCTTTAAACCATGGAAATCTATCATCAAAACCAGATACGTATTTAATTTTGCTTTTATATCTGTTTTGGTGTTGGTTTAGATACAGATTCACAGAATATTCTGGGTTGGAAGGGACCCATAAGGATCATCTAGTCCAACTCTTAAATGGCACCACTGCCTCCCTGGCGGGAATCGAACCCCTAGTCTCGTGCATGAGAGGTGGGGACACTCACTATATCCAAGAGACCATAATGTCCCTCTTGAGGCCATAATAATACAATCTTATCTCGACTATCCACACATTCGCTGTTTCACCTATTTACAAAAAAAATAATCTGTTATTCATAAATATTTCTGGTTTGACGCATGCATGATTGTTCTGCTTCATGGAGGGGCAGCACCGCCTCTCCCCGCAGGGTGAGCGGGTAGCTCCTCTCACTCACTGGGGACAGGCAGAGATGTCTCCCTTATGAGTGTTTGGGAGGTTATATGGCATTTATGGCCCCTTGGCATCATGAGACAAAGTGTGTCTGTGCGTGTCTGTGCGTGTCTGTGCGTGTCTGTGTGTCTGTGTTACTGTTTCCATGGCTGCAGCCAGCGAAGTTGAGCAGCCCAGCCAAGATGCATTCCTGCATATGTGCATCTGAATAACCTCAGGCAAAGTCTTCCTTCCAGTGCTAGCTGAGGTAGTTCAAGGAAAAAAAGCCATTTAACTGCCATGCTCCTGGCTGCCAGAAGGAGCAGGGGATGTCATAGTGATCCAAATTACCATATTTCTGGCAATAATTTGCCATATTAATGTCTGGCCAGTATTCACAGACTTAGTGTTCTGCGGGACCACCACAAAACCCAAAACCTGTGAATACAGAGGCATGACTGTATATTGTACAAATAACAAACCTGATAAAGAAAACAGAGAAATATTCAATTAAATGTTATTTTTCAAGAAACATCTGAAGACTTCTGAATAAGACAAGAATATTTACATGAGTGTGAATATAAAGTGTATGTCCTATATATAAATATGTAAATATATTTTATGGGGGCCTGTTCATACATGTATTGGCTTGTAAAGTGAAATATAGGAAAATTTGTTTCTTAATGGTACTAAATAGTAATATTTTTACAGAGTAAAAGGTAGAATATAATATTGTTGATAAAAGTAAACCAAAAATACTATAGAAATATTTATTGCAAAGTAGCCATCATTCTTTTTTAGTGGAGATCATACTGTTGTGATATTGACCCCTTGAGTGGAGCTAGCTTGTATTATGTCCATTAGTTCATTATTACTGAATTTCCTCTGGACAAAACCACTGGTTTATTTGTTTAAAAGCTGTAAAACATTTATTTCTAAATGGCTGTCCTAAATTAGGCATAACCAGCCAATAAGAATGGCCTCTTATCCTCTTTAGCTTTGTATAAATGCTAGCTGAGATAGAGGGGAGAGAGTTCACCATAATCAAGGTAAGAATGGTGAATGAAGATTCTTTTTTTCAATAATCTAGTATAAATACAACTTATCATCTGGTACATGGTTAGGAAATGGGTTAATTAATGTTGCATAAATTATGGTTGTGCCAATGCAGATGATTGATAGCCCACATGATAGCCAAGATCAAAATTAGTAGCCAGCTAAGACTTCACATGTGAAATTCTGGTAACTTGGTGAACTGTAAAGCACAACTCCTTAAGGTATTAGCACAGATCAACATTGTCAGTTGCTGCAGTCTGTTCAATGTGAATTATATAAATCTGATCATGTTTCGGAGACTAAAGTTAATTTCAATAGTGTTGTTCAGAGCAATTTTTTTTTTTTTTTTAACACATTGTCGTTGTTCCCAACAAAGGAAAATGTGGATATCAAGTTTATTAGATTTACTGAAGCACTAGCCACAGGAAAGCTGTTATCCAATTTGCGTATAAAAATGCAAAATCTTTTTTAAATACCTATTTCCCTGGTATATACAGTGAATCCTCTCTGTATCACAACTTCTCCATTACGACCTCGCGCATTTGCAGTGTGAATTTATTGCAGTTTTGATTCCACCATTGCGAAGTTTTGCATCTCAGGCGTGCGTAGTGCTTCTGCTCCACCAAGGGGTGGTGCTGGAGCTCCCCATGAGGCGGCGTTGGCCCGGCCCCACGGGGATGGAGTCACGCTGTCCCCTGTTACTCTAAGCGCAGCTGGGGAACTGACCCCCTGCGGGCGCGAGTTACTGTTTCTATGGCTACAGGCGGGGAAGGGCGGTGCCGCAGGAAAGTGGGGCTAGGCTGGCCGCAGTGGCCACCGGGACATGCTCACTCCGCTGCCGCAGCTGAACCTCCCCACCCTGCGTGGCCCTGCCAGCGTGTGCGGGACCGCAGCTGAACCCCACACCGCCAGCGGGGCGTGGGGCCACGGGACCGCAGCTGAATCGTCTGGTGCGGTCTCGTGCTGGCAGTTCTCGCTGGGACAGCTGGGGACGGGCCAACACGGGGCCGACGCAGGGTTGGGGTCGGGGGAAGTGGCGCCGGGGTTTGCGCTGTGAGCACACAGTCGCGGCAGCCCGGAGAGACCGACAGGTTCTCGGGGTGGCGAGGGTCTCCTGAGTCAGAGTGGGCTCAGAAACGGTTCCCTTTGCTGCCCCATCCTCAGAGAGTCTGAGGGGAGAGCAAAAAAGTGCACGGAGCCCTGTGGAGTTCCAGGGGTTGGAGCAATGGGCATGACCTGCATGCATATTAACGACCTGCACTTCTCTGCGATGTTAGGGTTTTGTGAGGGCTGTCACTTGTCCCTTTCCTCACGATGGAGGGGGTATAACTGTATCTATTTCCATTTTCTATATGTATATTTGACACAAATCCATAAGATAGTTCTCAATTCCAAGGTTTGTTTCTGTGTTTTATTATACTTTTACTTCAGTTATGTTAAAGGCTGCTAATACAATGAATCATTTTAATAAGATGATGCATGGAATGAGCATAACTACACATCAAAATGAGTGTAGAAAAAAAATCCAGACTTGTAGCTCGTGACATTAAATTAGATGCTAAAACCCAACTTGTCTGTAGTCTTCTGCACAAAGAAATATTTATTTTTGAAATCATCAGGACAATATGAGTAAGTAATCATTAATGAAAAAGTCATTATATCATTGTTATGGTTTAGGGGGTTTTCTGTTGCTCTGGCAGCGAGGGGGTTAACAGCTCAGTTCTTGTCTGTGCTCTCTCCGTGCTGCCAGGGCCTTCAAGGTTAAAGAGATAGAGGCAGCTCTGTGAATAACATACTTGGGAGAGGAAAAAAAAGTTTAGTAGCAAGATGTAGTGTGCCGGTTCAGAACCTGCATCGGGAGGCTGAGAGATTGAAGGCCCCCAGACCCACAAGAGAAGGGGTAGAGATGTTTTTCCAGGCATCCCGCTGCTGCTTGTGAATTGGACCGATCATAGTGAAAACCNGCATCCAGCCAGGCTCAAACCATGACAATCATTCATGAAAGAAAGAAAGAAACAGATACAATTGAATGTTTATGTTAATTACAGTGTGTGGTTCCAGTCTTGGAGCATTGTCTATAAAAATTCTTCTTTGGTCTCTGTGGAAATTGGCATAACTTCATTTAGGCTCATGTTGAAGTTGGTATTTTTCTGCAAACCCCAAAGACTGCTGGTAGATGCATTTCAGAATTAAAAATCTTAAAAAATTGTCATGGGTTAACCCACNCTGGATCTGGTCAGAAATACCAACTTGCCTGGTTTACCCCTACCCTATGTTCCCCCTTTTTCTCCTGGTGAAAAAGGGAATATTACATCTGTTGTAAGAGAAGGAGGGGTGGGGGAGAAAGGTTGCCTTCTAAATGATGCTTCCTTCACAGTTCTGATCTTGTTAGTTAGAAAATAAATTCTTTATGTTCTTTACTTGTAGTTGCCTTGCTTTTGTTTTTGCCTGTGACCAGTTTTATTTTATTTTCCAGTTTTGTTTTCCAGTTTGTTTTTTCTAGTTTTCTCCTTCGGGAGAAGTTGGGGTGGGTCTCTGGCATCCAGCCAGGCTCAAACCATGACAATCATTCATGAAAGAAAGAAAGAAACAGATACAATTGAATGTTTATGTTAATTACAGTGTGTGGTTCCAGTCTTGGAGCATTGTCTATAAAAATTCTTCTTTGGTCTCTGTGGAAATTGGCATAACTTCATTTAGGCTCATGTTGAAGTTGGTATTTTTCTGCAAACCCCAAAGACTGCTGGTAGATGCATTTCAGAATTAAAAATCTTAAAAAATTGTCATGGGTTAACCCACATGTACCTGGTTTTCTTTTTCATTTTTTTCCATTTTCTTCTGGTGTGTGGGGGCACGGCATGACCCTCCCTGTGTCCCGGCTCCTCCTCCCCCCCGCCACGGCCAGAGTGCTGTGGACCATGGGGAGTGTGCAGGCGGGAGGCCGGTGTCAGTGGTTTGAAGCGGAAGGGTGTGCAGACGGGTCCTGGATTGCCTTGGCAGTGCTCCCGCCCGGTTCCCCGCTCAGGCCGGGGGCAGCCATGTGGGGGTCTGGAGGCTGCCATGATGATGACGTAGAAGACCGGCTCTTCCGGTGTTAGCATGAAGACAGACAAGATCGGCAGCTCAGAGCGCTACCCCATTGGATAGAGAGGAAACTACCAGGGAGAGACTGGGAGAGCTTTTAAAAGCCACTCCAGCTCCCGCATCTCGCTTCTGCTGCTGTTTCTCCAAGCTGAATCCATGGAACATCAGCATCATCCGTTACTCCTCACTAACGCCCGTCCTTCCCTGACAATAGCCAGTGGACATTGCTACCGTTTTTATCCGTATTTTGCTGTTGTTGGGACTTTATTTTGGGAATTGGTGTTTTGGTGAGAGTTGGGGTTGAGAGATTCTGTCACTTTTGGGAGTGGGACACGTCACATGTGGGAGAGGGGGGAGTCCTGGTTTTATGTTCCCTGCTACTGATATCACTTGCACACAAATTATTTCTCATTTATACTCCCTGTTCCTTTTTTCTTTGTAAATAAATCCTGTTACATCTCAAATGTTCTGTCTTTCAAATAGTGATAAATAACCCTTTGCTGGTCTTAAACCAGGAGAAAAAGAAAGAAAAATTGCTGACAGTAATAGGAACAAAAACATGTTTGTAATAAAAAAATAACAAAATATTGAATATTTTTTCTGCTTCTGTTTTTAAATAGTGCCTAAAAATTAAACCTCCTTAAAAATGTGTGTTGCCTGTCCAGGAAATAAGAGATGATATTGATCTTCTACTGAATCATTAGAATAAAGACTCAAAGAAAGTGCTTAGTTTCATATTGGATTGTGACCTTGATGTCATCAGTGAATGCTGAGGAATAGCTATAATTCCCAGGAGGAATCATTTTTCTGTTAAATAGATTTCTTCTGAACAAATCATACTGATGCATCTACTATGCATGTTTATGAGAAGCTGGGTAGAAGCAAGAAAGCTGAAAGTCTCTCCATGTGCCCTCTGGAGACCTTGGGTCCACAGAAGACAGAGATATCTCAAAAGGTCATGGTAATTCATCTTATTTTTGTCTTTGTTTTATTATTAGAACAAATTATATGAATCAATTATTTCTACTACAGTGTAAAAATTAAGGACGTGCTTTCAATAAGTAGCAATAGTCTTACTGTTTGGAGGAGTAATCACAATGTTATTAAAGTATTATTAGTTATGTGAATTCTGATAAATATGTTAGATCACTTTTACTGCATTTTTCAATATTTTTATAGTAATATAAAGTTGCACATTCTTAAAGATAAGAGACTGATAACTTTGTTCATTTTGTGAATCAGAGTACTGCACTTACCACTGAAGTTTACTACCTGATCTGACATTTAAACTCATACCTAAATCTTTTTCTGCCAGCACTTCTGGTGCTTTTGTGGTTGTGCAAAGGAAAAGACCTGCATCTTCACAAAACTTATCAGTCAGGATCAGGTTTTGTTTGTGATTCTTCTCAAATATGATAGCTCTTTCATGCCATTTTGACTCATGGAATGTATTGCCTACCTTTGAAAGCATTTTTTAAATAAGAAAATTAGATTGTTTATTTAATTTTATTTATTAGTTTATTTTAAAATACATTTGATTCTTAGTTAACAAGTTGTCATGACCTGCTCAGCAAGATGTATCACAGGAATTTTCATTACCTGACCACTCTTATAGAGGCCATTTTTGCATATTATACAAAATGGCATCTATGTCAGCTATAAAATCGAAGAAACATTTAAATTGGAATTTGTCTCTTTTAACAGTGGTTATATTTAGCACTTATTTTACAATTTTCATCTACAAAGCACTTACTACCAGTGTTAGACACTTAATTCTCACAGGACCTCAGGAAAGTAGTAGGCAGCTATTAGACAACCCTGCAAGGGAATGCATTGTTGGCAAATGACCATTCACTTAACACAATGGACAAAAAAGAGAAATTTCAGTTATCCAGAACTTTATAAACAAAAACTTTAATAATTTTAGGAGTAAGATAAAACGAGGCCAAATAATTTGACTCTTTAAAACACACACTAGTTAACTTAATCAATAATTACATACCATACTCTTAGTCTTGTGAAATCTTATCACAATACAAAAAAATTAATTTTCCAGCTCAGAATTTTGAATAAAGTGTCTGGATGCAATCATGTGCAGTGTGCTCTAGGATGATCCTGTTTGAGCAGGGAAATTGGACCAGATGACCCATTGTGTTCCCTTCTAACCTTAGTCTTCTGTGATTCTGTGCATATGGAAGTCAAATGGAAAACTACCTTCAGAAGTCGTTCTGCTGAATCATTGTTTTTCTGAGCACAAGGAGCATAAGAAATTTTCCTTTAATGTCTCTTCCTAACTGACATCCCCATAGTTTTGTGCAAGTTCTCCATTATTTCACTGTTGCCCCTACACAACAAACCTCTGAAGTGTTCTAGCCATGCTACACCTCTCTGTTCCTTTCAGTCTTGGCAGCTAGAAGATTGTTGGCTGTTCTCCAGAGTAAGACAGGAGACAAAATTTGCTTAGCTACTTCAAAATGAATTTAACTTTTCCTATTGTATCTGTTTTCTGTAAGTGCATTGACATTGCCTGTAATTTTTATATCAGAAAAAACATTTTCATGTGAAAAACACTGTATGATCTAACCAGGTGTCTTAGTTTAGAATGAGATTCTGGTACAGTACTGTCCCCCTGTAGCTCAGGAGGAGGTAGCTAGAGATATATTGATCCACTTGGATCCCCATAACTCCATGAGACCTGACAGGATCCACCCTAGGGTGATGAGAAAGCTGGCAGATGAGATCGCTAAGCTGCTTTCCATCATTTATCAGCAGTCTTGGCATACAGGTGAGGACCTGGATGACTGGAAGCTGACTAATGTGACCCCCATTCACAAGAAGGGCTGGAATGATGACCCAGGTAATTACAGACCTCTCAGCCTGACCTCGGTTCTGGGTAACGTTATGGAGCAGATAATCCTAGGTACAATCATGCAACACTTGCAGGTTGACCAGGAGATCAGGCCCAGTCAGCATGGATTTAGAAGGGGTAGGTCTTGCCTGACCAACCTGATCTCCTTTTATGACCAACTAACTTGCCTGGTAGATGAGGGGAAGGCTGTGGATGTAGTGTACCTAGACTTCAGTAAGGCTTTTGACCCAGTCTCTCACGGTATACTGCCAGAAAAACTGGCAGCCAGGGACTTTGACAAATACATTCTTCGCTGAGTAAGAAACTGGTTGGATGGTCGAGCCCAGAGAGTGGTGGCAAATGGTGTCACATCCAACTGGCGACCAGTTACTATGGTGTCGCCCAAAGATCAGTGTTGGGCCCAGTCCTGTTT
>WEKX01021000.1:7845-89209 GCA_013390025.1 Pitta sordida | reverse complement strand
GATGGACCTGAACTAGTATTGGCAATAGTCCTGTTCCAAGTGGAAGGTTGGGGTAGATGACATGGGTAGTTCACTCCTGTGAGCGTTTCTATCATTTGAATACTCAGCATCATGTTGAACTGTCAAGGGGTGTCAGGAGCATTATAAGTATTGAATATTTTGCGTAGAAATACTTCCTGTTAATACTGCTTAGGTCTTAGACTGCTGGTTGTGTCATGACCAAGGACTAGCAGTATTTCAGCAACGCAGAGCATAGAAGCTGCATGGTTTTGGACGGTTATAATTTGAGAGACGTGTTTTTAATGGTTCTGTTTTCTAAATTCACAAGAACTCAATCTTTTGAGATTGTTTGCATCCTATTTTGAGGCAATTTGTAGTGCCATTAGATGCTTTGAATCAAAAAGCAAATTAAAGCTTTGTTATACAGCCATTAAATCTTGTGAAATCAATTGGATGAGCAAATATGTTATTAAGGACCTGGCTTTTTTAGTTTTACTTTGAACAGTTAAGGAAAAATGGTACCTTCTATTTTCAGATCAGTTAATTTGAATTATGATGAGTCTTATGTGTAAGTGTTTTTAATCTAAATTTAGAATTAGCTGGAATTTTATTCTAGATATGTCCCTTGCGAATGCTGACTTACTACTGGACAACTCTTTGGAAGTGGCCATGGAAAAGCAACAGTTGCAAATTACTTTAAATTAGGTATTTTTCATTGTTTCAGTAACATTTGGGGTAGAGACTGGAAGTAAACTTGATTCTTAAAAATTGTGTTAGTCCCTTTAGTATACTTGTATTTTGTCAATAGTTCAAAAGTTGGATTTAGCCCTGACTGATAAAATCAATATGTTTAATTTTTTTGCATTTTCAGAAAGAATGACATTGTCATTCCGTGTTGTTAGATTAATTCTTCAGCTTAATGTCTTGGATTTAACAGATAAGTTTTGTTATTTTCTTTTTGTGCTGAGGATGGCAGTTTGTTTTAGTTTATTGTTTCTGTGATTGGCAGCAAAAGTCTAATTTCACAGCTTGCACTGAGGGTGAAGGAGTGGTGGTTTTCTGCAGCTATATTCAAAAACTGTCAGTCAAAAGCCTCCACAGGCTGCTTAGAGAATGGGTTTTCTTACTGATTTTCCAAATACTGCTTCATGCTGTCTTTGATTGGCACAGCCTGGCAGGGAAGATGGATGAATCTGTCACTGGCTGCTTAATTGTGTTGCTGGTCTCAGCCTGACATCAGGTCTTTGACTCCTAAGTGGCTCAAAACAAAACAAATTAGCAGATTGTAGTCATATTTCTCATTCTATATGCTTTGACTTTGTTCAATGCAGTCCATAAATCATACTGACTGACACCACAGTGAATGATGAAGGCTGCTTTTGAGACAGCTAGCATGGGTTTTAGAAAGCAGCACCGCCAAGGTGCCGTGGAAGGATGCATATGACTGACCCTTTGGGAATTTCCTAGGAGCCCAATGTCTCTTTACTACAATTGTTCTTGGGAGAAAAGCTTTTGGGTCCTATAAAAAAAGGATTTAATATGTCAGCAAATTCTCTTTACAAGCTCCTTTGAAATATAAGAAGTTTGTCTAAGGGTTTTCTCTTTTTACAAACTTGTATTTCAGCAAAATGTGAAGGCTGGGTGAAAAACAGTTGCCTTTAACACTGTTAGCAGGTGTTTTTGCTTATAGAATAGGGTCCTTGTTTCCTAAACTTTACATTGGTTGAGTGGAAGAATAGGTTTTGTAGACAGCAGCTATTAGCATAGGCACAGCAGAGACAATGGTAGCGTGTCCAAATGGGAGGCAACTGGGGCAAATGTGAGACGCCTGCTGAATGTCTGCATGCTATTCAATATAGGTACTATTTAATTGCTGGATAACCATGGCCACCCCCCAGCCCATAAAATAATAACAATAGAACAACAAACTGACAAATAAAAAACATGAAGAATGTTTTTAAACTAATTGCGATTTGTTTCATTCTGGAAAATAAATGTTATTTCTATGTCCACAAATCCTTATGCTTCCTCTTCAAAATGCTTTATGAAAAAATGGTGTGGAATTTGTCAATTGGAAATTTGGAGCTGGATTTTTATCTAGATCTCATTTTTCAAACACAAATTTTATTTTTGTTCTCTTCTGAGTGTCATACATCCAACATATTTTGAACCGGGGAGCTCTGAATTTTGAAGAGGATAACTGTATAGCTCACATTTCTCTCGGTTAAAATTCAGTATTTTCATAGATGTATATAGTTTTATTTTTTCTCCATATTTGAGAATATTGAGTGATTTCATTAAGTATTACTGTGCATAGTAAACTTCTGTTAGTTTTTGATACGTCATTTGAACAATAAGCCTGTAGTTCAAGTTACATAGTTGGAAATAGTTTATATGTTAGGATGTTTGCATTATATGAAATTTAAAAATAAAGCTTAAATGCACCTGTATTGATACTTATTTAAAGTTCAAGTGGCTTTAACTGTCATTTCTGTTTTGTAACCATTATCTTGTGCTCCAGTACTATTGATATTTGCCAGATTGTAACAATTACTTACATGTGCTTGTTAGAAATACAAAATTCTGTCTTTTATTTAAGATTACAGAGGAGGACACGTTTGCATATGAAATAAACTGAGTGCTAAAATTTTTCTTGACAACCTATTAATCTGGTTGAACTTTTATTACATTATAGTGGCAGCATAAATAGGACGTGGAGCTGATTTGATGGAGCAGTACATTAAACAGAGATGCACTAGTTGTTCCATTAAATCAAAATGACATTTCCATTAAGTATTTCAAACCTACTACACTGTAATTAAATGAACTGTGGCCCATTGATTCCCCTTCTCACCTCCTTTTTTTCCTTCCTTTTTCTCCAAGTTTTTTTCCTCCCCTCCCCCTCCGATTCATATTGATACTGTTCTGCTTGGGGAATAGAGCTGCATGTCTCCCAGTGTAATTACCATTGGGTTTGGGAGACTTTTAAGCATGCTGTTCTTTCATTGTTTTGTACATTCCTTGGTGTCAGTTCATCTATTTTGCTCAAAAATGTTATTTGCTTTTCTGAGATTTTTCAATTAAGAAACTGTCACCTAGTTTTAGCTATAAAGCTCCTAGCTGTTCAAGGTGTCCTAATGCTAAAGAGGTGTTAGCAACAGCCATTTAATGTTTCAATGTAAACATGAGGAGAATTAAAGGTTTTCCATGGTATTCTCTACATTTTAATTACGTTTTAACAAATAACAGAATTTTAAAGAACTAAATATTTGGAGCTAAATTTGCTTTCTCTTATGAAAGTTTTTTGTCTGTGAAAATGAAATTATGCGCAAGTTGTCTTATTAAGTACAAGATCTGGCACTTCAGATGCTGGAACAGCTTTCCAAACCTTTTGGGACAGTAAACTCTTATCTATTATAATTTTTCATTGCTATATGTTTTTATGGGAGTCAACAGTGAATTTATCAACCGGACTCTTCAGAAAAGAGCCAGGAAACCATTGCTTTAGAGAAACAGGTGTCATCACTTCCCTGATGGGTAGAAGCAAAACAACAGCGGTGTGTGCTCCAGTAGCTGTATTATGTAATTGTGGTTTATTTTGTGTGTGCTGTTGCCTTTGTTTCAACATTGTAATGCAGACGTCAGTTAAAAAGAGTGGTTTAAGTGCATTAAACTACAGAGATTCATGTACTTAGTTGTGTTTGAAAGCTACGATCACTCTGCTTTAAAAGATGGCAGTGCTATGCATGCAGTGGTACCATCTGGTTTGGTGTCCGGTCTCAAGTGGTTTTCTAAGGTGTAAGGTAGAATTTTATTTTCTATGAATTTTTCTGTACCACATTTTCAATAATGTATTGAGTTAATATCTGACTTGATGGGGGAATTTTTGTCTCATGTTGGAAAATTTGTCTCAATTACACGTAGGTGATAAAGAGCAATGTTACTAGGTAGAATGTGATTGGGAAATTATTTCTATTTTGTACAGCAGAGGGCTACATTTCATTTTGTAAGTGGTTGATCACAGACAGCACTGATCTATTACGCACCTGAAAAGATGATGGATAAGCATGAATAATTTAAATAATTCAGCAACAAACTTTGAGGTGGAATTAAAGTACCAATAATTAGCACAAGCTGTTTTAAGAAATGCCCCAACTGATAGCAGTCTTTTTGGTTTATATAAAGTTGGGGGGTGGGGATATTTATTATTCTTAAAAATATGCAGCATGTTCATTTTCATTACATTCTTGCTTTCATTCTGTTTGGGTTAAAAATATTCGAATAAATCCACGAAGCTGTTCATATGCTTTGGCAACTTATGTTGTTATTGCTTTGGAAAAGTCCTTGTATTTATGAAGACTTGGATTTCTGGAATAAATATCAATAATCGCTTAACATTCATTTAATCTAGTTCTCCATTTGATCTAATAGAAACGAAGCTAACAGGTCAAAGAAATAACAGGAAGCGTGATCTCCTAATCTAAGCCCTGTATCATTAAGACTTTGAACGTGTATTAACATCAAATCAGATAAGCAGTTCTTTAGTGATGTATCATTTGTTTCTGTCTTAAAACCTTTGCTTTTTCTACTAGGGAAAAGTGGCCCAGACAGCTTGCATGTCAGCCTGCCAGCATCTTTCAATGTCCCTAATGCAGATGCTACTGGACAGTGAACTGAAGCAAATAAGCATGGGAGCAATTCAGCAGTTTAATTTAGATGTGATACAGTGTGAATGTAAGTGTATGTTACAATCTATATCTGTCTTAATACTCAAAAAAGTTAGTTAATGTAAGCTATATAATGATCTTTTTCCATAACCTACTAAAACTTTATCATTTTTTTAAAAAGTTAGTACTACTGTGGTACATGTACTTGTAAAAGCATTTATAAATAAGGATGTTAACATTACTGGGAATTTTTTTAATTTTTATTTTTAACTCATTTATGTCATTGAAATGTACATTGTTGTTACTCCTAAATGGATCATAGTCACTATATCCAGTAAAGACTGTGGTTTAGTACCATTATGTTGGTTAAGGAAAAAAAAGTCAAATGTCTGTGAAATTTTAGTTTTCCTTCTTGAGTTTATCTATTAGGGTACAAATTTTAAATGTGGTGTTACACCAGGTCTCATCACTCCTAGAACTGCTACTGCCTTGCTCACTGTGCAGAATAATAATATTCATTTAGTATGCACCAGATATTCTTTTATTCACGCTGTTTAAAATATGGCATCAGTTATTTTATAAATTGATTCAGTCCAGCCCTGAAGACAGGATTAATTGCCTCATGTCTTGTGTGGAGTTCAGGAAGTTACTTCTGTGAGTGGGTTTAGAACTGGGTTTAAATGTTAAAAAAAATGGGTTTGCACAGAAACCCTTCAAGTACTTAAAGTGGAATTACAGGAGCTTGTCAGAATAGTATGTTGGAGTAAACTACATTTTACATGGAATAAGGGACTGACGCAAGATTTTGCTCGGGCTGCTTTGCTGATGTGGTTTCATTCATAAGGTCCATCACTGGCACATTCCAGGCCTCACTGTGATGCCTGTGATTTATGTTCTTGGTCATCACCCTCCCCCAGCTTTATTCTTTGATGCTTTGGGATTAATGGATACAACAGTGACATTTCAATTAGTGCTTAGAGCGTGCGAATAATTCACAACTGTTGGGTAATTTTCTACTGTATTGAATACAGGGATTTGTCATTTTACTTATAGACACAGTGGAGTGTGCCCATGCTTTTGAAACTAAGAATTTAGGTGAGCTGTATAAAGTTACGAATATCTGAGGATACATTTTTAAAAATTCTTTGCAATATTCTAGATACTTTTTCTGATCTTTAACACTGTATTTTTATTCCTTCTAATATGAACTGGAGAGAGCTAAATTAAAGCAGAAAAATGTGATTACTTCTCAGATTTTTTTTTCTTCTCCATTAAAAAACAATCAACATTCCGACCAACAACCCAACGATCTGTTAATGACCAACAACCCAACGATCTGTTAATGAGCAGGAGTCTGCTAGAGTCACTAAGTGCTGAAGTTCTTAGTCTTCACAGCAAGTAGGTAGAATGATAAGTGGACTTCCAAGAAAGAAAGGTGCAAGGGAAGGAAGTGACCTACTGGTGAACTACAATTTCATTATCTTGCACCAAGGTTCTATGCAGTGTAGTACCTATTGTACCTAACTTTAAAAAGCAGAGCAAAAAAATCTAGAAGTATCTGATATTTTTGCTTAACAGTAGTGGTAGCATCAGCTAGTCTTATCTAATGATTTGTTAAAAAAAAAAAGTAATATCTTCTTGATCTGCTAACAATTTCTTTTGTTTTCCTTCCAAACATTCCAAAAGCTTTCAAAAGTTTGATTTCAGTTTGTCCTGTTCTAGTTGNCTGTTCCTGATACAGGCCAGGATGCCACTGGCTCTCTTAGCCACCTGGGCACACTGCTGGCTCATATTGAGTTTTCTGTCAACCATTACTCCTAACTCCCTCTCTTCATTTTACCACTCTCCAGCCATTCGTACCCCAGCTGATAGCGATGCCTGGGGTCGTTATGTCCAAAGTGAAGAACCTGGAATTTGGATTTGTTAAATCTCGTATTATTTCTCCACTCTCTCTACATACTTTATAGCCTAGAATAGTGTTTTACCTCTGTATTTTACACCCCTCTTTCTCAGTGATTATCTTCCACTAGGATGATTTGGATTCTTGCAACAATGTTCAAAAAGCAGAACATACTAGGTTCCATTGCATAATGTCCAAATAATAGTCTTTTGCTTGGATGTTTCATTTCAGTTCCCAGAGGAGTAAAATGGGTTGGGAAAGGGAGGAGTTTGCTGTGTTTTGAAGATGAAAGTCAAACATGGGTTGCTCTATCTCACTTTATAAGAAAAAAGGTGTGCAAAATAACAAACAAGCTTTTCAGAGACACCACCCAGATAGACATAGCTTACATCAGTTTTTTATTAGGGAGTTAGAACTTGTCAGAAATAATAATTTTTGGAAGAGCTAAATGTACTTTTTATAATTTAGATACGTATTTTAACGCAGCTGAATTGTGAAGCAGGATTAACTGGCGGAGTGACATTGGGTGGGCATCCTTCTTCACCCAAATATGAATCTGTGCAAGGATGAAAAGGTTTGGGTCCAGCTTATAAATGAGCATGTATTAACCATGCCTACTTAGGGCTTCCTTGTTTTTCACCTCATGTGTAGAGATCTGCAGTATCCAAGAGAGAATGCCATCCTGACCAAAGTGCTCTCTGTTGAGCAAACACAAAGGTAGTCTCCAGGTGGGCATGCAGAATCTGGGGATCCCAAATCCTGTTTTTCCTTGGAAAGGTGCTATACTCTCCTCTGGAAACCCTTCACTTTACCTGCCTCCTTTGCCATCTGGAAAGTCAGGTTAACTTAACTCACTTGAGACCATCCTTCATCTGCCCATCACATGTGGCAGCACGGAGTGAAGGGAAGCAGCGAGACTTTGCTGGTGCTGGGGGCAGGGCTGGGGCTGCTGACTGGCCATCTGGAACTCCCTCAGCAAGGCTCCCCTCCAGGCGTGTTTGAACAGCTGGAGCGTCCAGCAGGGCTGCAAAGTGGCTGCTGAGATAGTCACCTGATGCTCCACTATTCCTTTAAAAATTCATTTGTAGCTTTGCTGTCCTGCCTGTGAATCAGTGCTAGGATTGGGATTGGGAAGTAAAATTGTCCTTACTTAGCGTTGGATTCAATATCCGGACTCTGGTTTTTAATTTCTTCCACTGAGCAGCAAAGCTGTTTGTTAGGACTTAGGTACTGAATTCCCAAACTGCCTGCTAGAGGAAGTATGTTGAGTTTGTATGTATTGAGGACACATATTGTGCCAAAGATCTTGTTCTATGTAAACAAGAAGGGTCTACACAGTATCAGCAAAGTGGAGGGAGAGAAAACGTTGATAAAAACCTTGTGAATTCCAGATTCATGTAATGTATATTTTCAGCTTTTTTTCCTCAAACATTTAAGTTTCTGAATCAAACTGTGAAGCAGCCAGTTGTTTATCCCTAAAAGTGACAGTTTAATGGTGATCTTAGCAGTTCATTCTCCTATACTATAAAATTCTTGAATGCTTTTATGCACACTAAAACAACCAACCAACCACCCCCTACTCCTCCAAATTGTCTTTAAGCCTAGAGTGATTGTAAGGGGCGAATATTTTAACAAAAGTATATATGACAATGTTTCATTACTATCTGGAAAAGGACCCTTAGGACAAAGACATTAAGAATGTTAATCCTGTTCTTATAATATCTTAAAATGCTGTGCAGTAGAAAATATTTAATTAGCTTTGTAAAATTGTTAGCAAAACTTAAAAGCCCTGAGCTGAGGGCGGAGGGGGAACTGTCTGACCGTTACCATAAGTAGATTATCTTCTTGCCCTTTGAACTCATGAAATTGTAATAATGAAACAAATTCTACTGTAGTCACCTGTCAAAGCAATCCAAACGTGAGAATAAATGCTTGTGCAATAATGAGTGTCCTTGATGTTGTAGTGCATTCATAATATAAGATTGTAGTTAAGGAGAGCAGAGCTTACACAGTAATCAAGTTTGATGCGTTGTGTGCTTCTTGTTCTAGAGCTGCAATGGTAGTAGGTACTATGTAGAGAAAATAAATCATTCTGCATTATTTAATGCATAAAGAGTAGTTCCAAACTACTTAGCCTGATGAAGTGCAGAAAAGATGCAAATATTTGCCCTCTGGCGTGTAAGAATATCCTGCTGTAGGAAAGTGCCTTCCAAAGCGTAATGTGCCAAGAGCTAACTGAAAAGTTTTTCTGCAGGTGCACTTCTCAGTTATATTTACTTTTCAGTTCTGTAGGCCTTTTTTTGTCATTGACCTTCCCTCTCAGTGCCACCACTGTGGAGTGGCTGGAGGAGCCCAGATTCTACTGGAGAAAGCTGGTCACAGTGTACTGTCTTAAGAACAGAAGGTCTTGCAGGATCAGCTACAGATGACCCTGATCTTTTAACAGTCCTAAGGGTTCTCCTTTCTGATTTAAGAGGTCTTGAAGACCTCTTAAGAAAAGACTCCTTCTAACTATCACACCCTCCTTCTTAGTGTGTTGCCATATTTCACAACCTGTGAGCTCTTTTTCTCTCTTTGCTGTGGAGCTTTGCCTAGAGTTCCCTGCTGTAATACGGCATTCCCGGTTTCTGTGCTGTTTGGCTGACCAGGGGGGCCAACCTGACTGACCCTGAAGAAAGGGTCATCCTAGTGGCCATGAAATACCTGCAGAAGGCAGTCATGTAGACATGGAAGCCTTCAGTCAGGGGTGTTCAGAAGGGTGCTTGTGTAGGCCTGGACACCTTTTGTTATTCTGAATGTTGGTGGTTGTACAAGCTGTTTTCTCTTTGCTGCTTTTAAAGAGTTTATTATTAGAAAACTCTCCCTATAAAAGGCTGAGTGTAGGTTATGCCCTTTCTCTTATTTTTTAATTTAAAAGCATCTTTGTGGTCAGTTAAAATTCCCTGAAAACTCGCCTAAAACCCTGATGTTACTTATAAAGTAGTAGCAGTTACAGTACTTATAAAACTGTAGAAAACCAGACAACTTAAAATTCAGACTTGAATACAGTAATCAAAGCATTTGCCAACTGTTACCACTACTTGTCTGAGACATTACAGTAATCTCCCTGCGGCATTTGATTGCTATTTTTTATTTCTTTATGTGATGAAGAGTCAGGTCATATTCCAGTTTAATTCATTTTCCTTTTACATGGCTCTCATAAAAATTTTACGCTACTGTTATACAAGTAATAAATTCTGCCTCTACTGGTAAAGCTGCTATTTTGAAACTATATTCATCTGTTACTAAGATACATATTCTTAAATATTCTGAGATGATCTTAGTAGTTTCTTGTACCACTTTTACATTCCCTATAATATTTTTTGGATTTGTGAATGGTGTATCTGAATTCATTAGTCCCCTTTAAGTTACAGAATTATACAGAATTACTATTTCGGTTGGAAAAGACCATAAAGATCATCCAGTCCTTTAGCTGAAACCATGCATTCAGAAGTAAATGATTGACATTATTTTACCTTCGTTACCTCAGACACCAATGTTTTTCTGATTTTACTTTTAGTTAATCCAAGTTTTCTAACTAGCCATTAAAAAATGCATTAAGGATTTCATAGTACTTCTAAATGTTACTAGGACTTCATGTGGCATAGTAGAATTTAGCATGGGGTCTGGAAAATTTTTGGATACATATGTTCTGTTTTCTCTGCCATTGAATGACCAGTTTCTCAAAGCTGGAAAAAAATGTTACCTTTCACTGCTTCAAATGACACTTCTCTAAAACTATTGCAGTAGTATCTCCTTTGTTTTGTTGAGGGCTGTAATTGAAAGGCATAAGAAAAATACTCTTTAAGTTCTTTTGAAATAAGATATCTAACCTGAGTGGGGATGTGAGGCAATGGGTGTTTGTTCTTAACTTGTGACTGGAATAATAACAACAAAAAGTGTGTTTATTTTTAAATTTGATATTTATTGATCATTTCCTGATTTAAACAAATACAGTTTCTTTCATTACCTTCGTACCATTTTTTGTGTTTTGAATATAGTCTTGCCTTCCAATTTTGACAGCCTATTTTTGTTTCAAAATGAGCGAAGTTCATTGCTAGTAAATGGTCTAAAAGGTGTGAGCAGGCATTTCAGCTCCGCTCTGACTGTGGCACACAGCATTTTTTACCTGTCGTCTACACATTAAACCAACTCCCACCTAAGTGTCTGTCCTTTGGTACTGATTGGCTGGAGGTGGAGTTTTTATAGCACAAATGCTGTAACAAAAGCAGATGTTTGAAAATAGGTTGACAGCCATGGAATTGGTATTATTTTGAAATTCTTCTGTAATCATGCACCTCAGGCCAAAATCTACATTGGTTTCTGTGGTCGTAGCATTGCAACTGGTTTAGAATTTTAAGCAAAGTCTCTAGTAATACTCCTAGAAGTATTATTCTTTGAGATTATTGTAAAAAGTATGGAAAACGTTGTTGGTTGGTTTGGTTGGTTTTAATCACTGTGACTTATTTGTTTAAACTATGACTTTCTACTTTATTCCACGTGAAACTAGTTTCATTTTAGTGATAGCTAGCATTTATATTGAATAGAACTTGATTTTTCTGTTGCATTTAAAAAAATAAATTGACGTCCATAATATTTTAACCTTTTTTTTGCAGTGTTTGCTAGTTCTGAGCCTGTGCCAGGATTCCAGGGAGACACCCTGCAGTTAGCTTTCATCGACCTCAGACAAGTAAGACACTAGTTGGTGTTTTTTATCGTACTAATTTCCCCTTCTGACCAATGCTGAAGTTATTAAATTCAAGAACCTTTCATGTTTTTGCATTCCCATGTAATTAGTTGTGAAAAGCAGTTATTTGAAGTGTTATTAGTGGCACTGTTCCCTGTAATTTAGCATGAAACTCTTTCTCCGGTGTGTGGTTAGGGGGCACTGTGCTACTGGTGGTGCTGTTACATGAGTATTAGATTGAATTTTGGTCCCCAAAATTTTATAAAGATCCCATGATGCCTTTTTGCGAGAGTGTACATGTTCTCCTGGTGTGTGCTAGTCTGATTCTATTCTGAGCATTTGCTCCTGTCTACGAAATTACTCCCTGGGTAACAGAATCGGGCATGGTATTATTTAACATTTCCTTTCCTGAATTTGTTAAATAGAATTATTTTAAACTGTTAGAAAGCAGCTTTATTCCAACTGGGTGATTTTATTCTATATTAAATTTACTTTTAAATGCCATAATATTAGAAGTGCTTTTCCAGACATCTTTCTAAAAGGAAGGTTCTTCCAGATTAAATTCTTCTTAAAAATATACTAAAATCTTTGTAAATTCAGACACTATATCCATGCATAGCAACTGATTTTCAAAATCTTTTCATGCTTGAAGTTAGCTTTTATAAAAGTTTTATTATTTCACTAAATTGTCATCGAAATAAATGAATCATTAACTGCACATGGAGGATCTTTAGCTTTCTGCAGATGTTGGTGATATTTTTCAGCACTATTATAAACCTGTCAAAGTCATCAGAAAAGAAGAGAAAGCAGAAAGAATTCCATACCAAATTGTCCATATAGTAATAAGAATATTTTTGCTTTTAATAGTTCTTTTGCAGCAGGATTGTTGAAAGGCATTCCAGAAGGGAAAATCCTGAGGCAAAAGTATTCCAGTTTCTCCTGATAGTTAGAAAGGACTTCATTAAAATGTCCTTTTAAATTAAAAATTTAAAATGTAGAGTTATCTGTTAAATTCTCACTGTAATATAGAAGTGAAGAATATCTACAGTGGGATAAGCATGGAGTATGTGAGATTTGTTTATGAGATACTTGTACATTAGAAGTTCTAGAATTCGACGTGTAAAGATGTACTCTGCCAGACTTCAAATGCCGTGAGCCTTGCCTTGACTAGCAGCCTTCCTCTTATGGACTCTTTTTTACTCTCTTTTTACTGTCAATGTTAAAAGTGATTAAACATCTTCCAATTTGTATTTAGATCATTTTGGTTGAAGGGAAAGGATGTTGAGAGATTTTGGCACCATTTCTGTCATCCACTTAAGTGGTGTAAATCCTTGCAGAGCTTGCATTTGTTTCAGAGGAAAACATGATTTCCAGCCATGCAGGAGGGCAGGGTGTGTACATACTTTCTACAGGAAATAAATATTTTTTTTAATGTTTTAAACACCATCTGTTGAGTATGTCACAAAATTAGGTATTATGTTGTTTATGATAACTCTCAGTTAGCAACTTACATGTATTTAGAATTCTCTCACTTTATAGACAATACTCTCTATGTTGTGAATCTAATTGATTTCAGATATTTTATAAACAGGAGAATTCTGGGCAATTCTCTTCATTGGGTTACGATTGGAGCTTGTAGATATAGAATAGTTCTAGTATATTTGGTTTGGTTTTTACTGTGTTTTTATGTGCATCACCAAAAGGTATCAAAAGCATACATTAAAAAATTTTATCATTTAGTAAGAATTTTCAGTGCTTTCCCTCTTTTCCTTATTTGTGATCCATTTCTCTCTTAATAGGGTGGATGACAGTTCTTTTCAAGAATACTTAGAAGGCAACAGAGCCTTTTTCAGAAAGTTCTTATAAGAGGTCATGCTTCTGTTTTTTAGTTTGAATTTGATACTTCTTCATGAATTGCAGGATATGAAAGATAAGGAAGTAGGTCCAGTGGTCAGGTTTTACCTGCCCACCCGGACTGTGCCCTGAGGTCAAACTCCTGATATTGGCTGTTTGGTACAGAGGAGCTGATGACAGGTAGGGGCTGATACAAGGGGGAAAGCTTGAACCGTATCAAAGCTAAAAGGCAGGAGATTTGGGACTCAGTGAGAGACTGTAGCTAAAAGATGGATCAGCAGGATTGCCCTCTTCTTAAAAAGCAGCTGACCTGCAAGGGAAAAGACTTTATCGTCCTGCCAATCACATGGTTGCTAATGGAAGCCAGTTATCTCAACAACTGCTTACTCTCTCTCTCTCTCTCTTGTACAAGGGCAATGTGTAAGAGTAATGAGAATTGGGCAGTAGAATATTGTGGCACTTTTTACTCTAGAAGTAAAGTCACTTAAAAGGAGCCAGCTTGGAAGACAGAGAGAACTACACTTGCATGATTTACCATGGAGAGAGGAGTAGCTTTGAAAATGATTGACAGATATTTTTGACCTAACAGTTCCTGATCCTCCATCTTTCCCTGAAGACTGTGTATAGACAGCATGTTGTCCCCAGCAAGGCCACTTTCCTTCTTTTTTCCACAGACATAGAGGAGGCAGCAGAAAAAGCTGGCCTGAGAGAGAGAGTTGTGTCTGAGAACAGCAGTTAGTAGCAGGAAGCTCTAAGAGGCAAAGAATCAAGAAAGGGCGAGCACTTACCAGTGTCTCCTTTGAGCCACCTCTTTCTCCTTATACTATTCACCACTTATGCTTGTCATGCTTAACATGCTCTTTAAAGGTCTTCATAATCTGAAGAAACCTCAGTCAGTAAATATTTTTCTGCTATTTCCATAACCACAGTGTCTCAGCATTTTACAGAAGGGACTTGGTGTGGTTGGCTAATCACACATAGTAAATCACATGGCCATGATCGTCTAGAAACTTGCAGCTCCGGCTAGTTTAGCAGGTAGAAAACTGGGATAGATTCATGATTCTGTACAGCTGCAGCAGTTGTGCCATGCCTTATGCCACTTGTCTTGGCATATGACCCGGGGTCATTCCTGTGTGCACCCTTTGACTCCACTTAAAGCCACTAAGGCACAGGCCATCTCAGCAAGGCAGTTATCAGAGAGGCGTGTGCTGTTTTAAAGAGACTGGTCTCTGGCATCTCCTGAGGATGGTCCAGCTCTCCTGCAACCTGCATCTCTCTGCTGGTCTGTACAGGGAGCCTGGGTCAATACTGCAGTGGCCCAAAGTGACGTGGAATGAACTTTAGGGATTTTGCTACTGATTCATATCCTAGGTCAACTGGAATTAACCTTCAAAAGTAAACAGGTCTTAGCTTGTCTTACTTGAATTAGTATCTGAGAAAGCTAAGCCTCTAACATGAATTAGTTTTTTTCCTCATTATGGTGTGTTCTTTAGTGCCTAAAGACTAGGGTTACAGCTCTGGAATGTGAGGCAGTTTCTTGGATGCCCTGTACACTTAAATACTGTGAGGAAAACACCTGAATGTTACTTTTGTGCATTATTCTTTGGAGAGCCAGTGTAGTGGACAAGAACAATAACCTTGTGGTAAGCCAACAGTTGCTGTCTTAGGGCAAATGTCCTGATTCTCATTCAACTGGTTGGTAACAAATACCTATTCTTAAAATCAAATAATTTACTGCAGAGATATAATCTAGGATGCAAATGTAGCTTGACTCTGTTTCACTTTTGACTTCACAAGTATTCCTGGTGTTTCCCTCTGCCATGAGTATTGCTTACAGGCTTCTTCCTCTACAGCCTGATCTTAAACCAAAGTACTCAGCCAACTTGATAATAGTGCAATTTCCTTATTTTGCTGAAGTGTGTCTCCTCTGTGTTCTTTTGGCACTTAAGTATGTGTTGTCAGTGTTTGTTCTGCAGCAGGGGTAGCAGTCTAAATTGAAAATAATCACATGCTGTTGGTAACCCCTGAGTCAATCAACTGTGGTAGCTCTATCTCCACCCACATGGCAACACAGAGTTTACAGTCTGGTCCCTCAGTGTCCCTCAGACTGGGAAACCAAGGGCTGTGAATGCCATGAGTTCTGCATAGGCATGGAGGAAAATCCTTGAAGATTTTCAGCAATTTTGTTTTCCATTTTCTTGACATTAGAGATAGACACAAAGTCATAATGCAGTCTGCGTGATTAGTATACAGAATAATGTACCATGGAAACACTAGAAGATACATTTTTGTTAGACTTTTGTTTATGATGTCTGTAAATAAGCATGTGGGTAAGCACTTCTATGAGCTCAAGTTACTGGTAATACACAACATGTATTCCATCTGAAAATTCATACCTGATATTTGAAAGTATAATACATTTTCTTCTAATTCCAAAGCATTGGTAGTTTCTTGGAGTGCTTGTCCATGTATTCTGTAGTGTGTTTTCTGGTGAGAAGTATTGCTAAGCTTATAAGCTGTAGTGTTGTGTGCAACAAATGTAAATGTAAATTAATTTGAAAGAGAAAATTCTCCTACCAAGTAGTATAGCCCTCATTCTTTCTTTGCTTCCTATTCATTTCTGAGAGATAATATTGTCCTTCTGATAAACTCAGAAATAACTCATTTTAGGCAGGAACTGTGTAACAGATCACTGGGCTTCAATCGCAACCACAGGTTTTTCTGCCACTGAAGGCAGGCTGACAGCTCAGTCTTCCCTACTGTTTTGTTTGCAGTGTTTAATATGAATTAATTTCCTGTAGTAGTAACTGTGTTTCAGCTCTGGCTTGTCTCCGACTCCCACAACATGTAGCCTGCCGTAGCTCTCACCATCTGTGTTCCCTATGGAGAATGCTCTTGAGCCCTTCAGTAGATCTCAGGGAATCAGTTGCAGGCTGTTGCCAAACCTGTCCACCATGACTGCTGGAAATCAGGGGCTCTAGAGGTGTTTTGTGGCTTCCTTCAGAGGCTGCCAGCCCACAGAGTGCCTAGGCTTTGAAATTAATGAGGTACACACACCCCTGGTCTCTATTCCAAAAAAGTCTTGAACTGAAAAAACATCAGGATTTTCCAAGAGAGAGAAATCCCCAACAGTATGTTTAAAAGTAAGTCTTAAAAACTTCAGAGTTTGAAGATAAAAGTAAGCCTTTCTTTCATAAGGCAACAGTTTGAATTTTTAATTAGCAAGTAGTATAGAACATTTCATCTTTTCCTTCCTGAGGGGAATGGTTGCTGAGACTTTCATCTTCACAGAGGCCCTTTCACAATGCTTACTGATCCCTTTCCCCCCGTTATGCACTCCCCACCTTCTCTGAACAAGCAGAGGAGCATGTTACATCTGTAACACGAAGCTCAGCCTCAGGGTGCTATATAATGGGATTTGTGCTTCTCCAGTTTTCAGTGCATGCTGCTTATTTAGCTAAAGAAAGGAGCTCAAATTTCAGACAGCAACAAAACAGAAGTGGCATCTCCCTGGATTTCAGAACATAGATCCTCACTTTGCCGGGGGAGGAAGGCAGCTCTCTTGCTGGCCTTTCCTCTCTCTGTAAGTTGACTAGGTCTAAGGCAGGAGGGCTTGAGGCACACTGTGGGCAGAACAGGGACACTTCAGTATCTCCTGTATTTGCATCATACAGTGGTAGCATGCGTATGCATCCCTGTGTTCAAAATGATACACTTGAGTATGACTGCAAGCAAAATATGTGTTCTCTGGCTTGTAAGGGATACACAAAGTTTTTTTCAAGTACTGTATTCTTACAAGTAAATGGGAATTCTTCACACAAATGTGACACCTTGGTTGTAAGCACTTACATTCCCCAGTGGAATCTCCTACTTTTGATTTCTCCTTTTTAGCTAGATTTTCAAGAGCGTGCAGTTAGTCACAGTAGGATCAGATCACAAGCTGTGTGTGTAGGTATTTGTAAGGAAGATCTCAATCAGTCCTCTGTACACAGAGCAAGCCAGCTCATTACTGGGATGGGATTTATACCTGCCAGCTGGTAAGAATTAGGAAGCTTTGGAAACAAATGCACAGAAATTAACAGCGGGGGGTCAAAAAACAAGCATGGGTTTGGCTGCACTATCTTGATAAGGATTTGCAGAATCAAAGCAGGATGGCAAGCCAGTCATTTCCTGGCAGTGAGTATTCCTACACTATTACTACCAGAAACTAAAAGCACACATGCCAGGTTTTAGGTGTATGTCTTTTCTTTGGGACTTTATATCATTCATCATATTCAGTGCAAAAGAGATTGTATCCAGTTTGTCTGAATGCCCCCTTTTCAGCAGAGAAGTTTAAATAACGTGTTGATCATCTATCAGCTTTTTGCTGACAATGAGGGAGCATTCCTCGAAAACAGGTTTGAAAAACTCAGTGTACAAGTGCTGTTACTTCACTTCAAGTGGCTCTATCAATACCTCACTTAACTAAAACAATATACATATGGCCATTTATCTGCAAGATACACTCTTCCATCTTTGGCAGAAACCTTACAACTTTCTCCAAAGGAAAATACAGTAGATTGTGCAAAAATGCCTATGAGGTTAAACTATGGCTATAATGGTTAAACTGATTGTCATCTAATCAACAGTAAAGAATGCTGTTCTTAAACTATGGAAGTTATAAACAATAAGAAAATTATTTTCTTATTGTTTCTTTAAGCTAGTTCATTTAAGGGATACAACTTTCGTACTTCTCCACTTGCCAAAGTAGATACACACAAGAATTAAATGAGCTGACAAGAAATCTGTACTGTGTATTCATAAAATGACAGAACTTGTGAAGCGTTGGCTCATCTTGACCTGCAGAAAGCAGCTTTTAAATGAGAACATAAGCCTTAGTTGAACAAGAGAGGATTTTTTGTCATTGTTAGGTGAATTTACAGTTTTTGGAATGAAGATGGGAATGGCAATTGTTGATCTCATTTATGATGTGCAAGTGAAACACATGACTTAGAGCTGTGTGAGGAAGTTTCATCTTCTAAGTACTACCATCACAGAAATCACTAAAAGTTTCACTGGAGAGATTGATCAAAGCAGAAATTAAGAAAAAAACAAAAGAAAATAAAAAGTAAGCAAAAGCTGCTGTCAAGATTATTTAGATGAACATATCTGGGTCCCTATCTGAATACTACCAACTGTCACGTTTAATAAGCCTTCAGCTCTTCTTCTTGGTCATCAGCACGTTTGCAAGACACGGTTTATAAATAGTTAACCAATTAATTGAAACCTACAGAGCAGCTCTTACGATGAAAACTTTGTATCTCTGAAAAACCTTTCTATTCAAGAAAGCTCATCCCATAGTTACAAAGGATGTTCTTGTAAAACTATGACCTAAATGGCAGTAAATTGTATCCTTGGTAGTTGACTAAAAATCCTGAGTCTAGGCTGCACATAATGCCAGAACCCAAAGGTTTCAGTGTTCTTGGCCAAGATACTGAATTTCTTCAGTAACTGGCATACTGTGTGTGTGGAACACTTTATGAAGCGGTCGTTACCAAAGACATTATGAGAGAAGGCATAGATAAACTTTTATCTGGAGATGGTTTTATTCTTTTGCAGAAAGACCTGTTGGTAGAAAAGTTTCAGAAGGTTCACTTTCAGATCATTTCTCAATTAACAAATCTAAGTGGACCTATGTGCCTGTTACATTTGTAAACTCCTACTTACCCTTCCTTTGAGTCACTGATGTACATCCCATTCAGGGGAAGTTATTCAGTGAAATGAAGTGTCTCTCTAATTTTCTTCTGCTGTCAATTTTGCTCCCATCTGCTCCTTGCCTTTATCTTTGTCATGTAAGAAGTTGTGTACATATTGTTTATATTCTCTTAACATCTGTAAGCCCTACTCTAACATCAAGGAGACATGGAACTACTAGCTGTGTTAGGATATTCAATAATTTCTGCCCCAAACTTGTTTACTTCTCCAGCCTTAGCTAAACTGGTAGTATCACTGGTATGTAGTGTGTATTGAGCAGCATTACTAACCCTTTAACCCTACAGATTTGCCTTCAGTATTTTTTTCAGTTGCATCAATCAACATACCTGGGTTCCATTCCTTCTCTAAATTATCTGTCAATCACAGGCAGCAGACAGAATATTACAGTTTTTTCCCTTTTGCTAGTTTCTTCTGTGGAAAAGAAAGTTAGTTCATCTCATCTTTGGAAGTGACTGTAAGGCAAATGTAAAATCCAATGAAGTCGAAGGAATCTTTTACATTAGTAAACAAGACTCTTTCTCTGCTTCAGAACAGTATCAGCACAAGGAAGGAATTTCATGGACATAATATGACAATGACTTGAATTAGTGAAATGTAGTTAATGAGTGCTCATTTGGATCATAGTGTCTTAGGAAAAAAGACCATATGTTCAAAAGTGTACAGGATGTGCCATGATGTGTCACTGATCTGCAGTTGACTGTTTTAAAATTGCAGAAATACAAATTAACAAGTATTACTCTGTGTAGCTGACTGCCTCCAGTCAATCAGTGAAGTTTGGGAGATGAAGTTAGTACAAGGACACTAATATTTGGCAAAAGAAGTAATTGAATTGCATGCTGTTTTGTAATAACTTGCTTCTGAATGAAGTGAATTAATTGTACTATAAGCAGTATGAGCCAGCACGTTCTTAGGCACAGCGTATCATATATATTAGCATTTATGGCTCTTATGGGTGTATCAACATTGGAGCAATTTATTTTCTTACAAGTTGCACTATTTTAAAGAATATTGAATGAACAAATAAAATTTACATGGAAGATTCACATATAGGTGAATATATGTGTTAGAACTGAAAGAAAAACTCTTGTAGAGGACTAGAGCATTTGTAGCAAAGTGCAACTTAGAAGACCCTGCAATTATAAGAAAGTATGATGGTGGGGGAAAAAAGGAGTGAATAACAGAAGTGGAGGAAAAAAAAGAAAAAAATCAAATTATGAGTAGGTGAGAGAGTAGTAGATGATAGACCATAAAGATATGAGATGAAGGGCGGAGTGTGGGGGAAGTGAAAAAGTTAGTTCATATCTATAGATGTACTTCATTGTTGTCTTTTTCTCTCTGTGTTTATCATTTTCCATGATGTGTGCTGAGAGCCATTGAGAACATTTCTTTTTTAAACAGTAGAAATTTGAAGAGATGTTTTTACCCAAAGGAAAGAGTTTCAGTACACAGTTCATGGTGTATAAAGTCCATGAAGCCATCAGATTGCCTTATTCCCAGGAGAATGCAAGCTCTCCTGGTTTCAGTAGTGTGCCTTCAGGAAATTGTTCCAGGAGAACACACAATTAGGCCACACTCTTCCAGAGTGCCCAGTGTAACATGATGCAGTTAAACCAGAGGACAGTTTTCATCTTTTGACCCTGTGTCAAACGTGTCAGTTGAGTAGCTTACCTGAGATCTGTAAGAGAACATAGGCCATCAGATATTTTCACATACAAAGGAACATGCAGTAGACACACACACACAAATGCAATTTTAAAACCCAACTTATTTTTGAAGTAGCAGAAAAAGTGGCACAACTCAATGCATTGAAATGGTGTAATGTTCAGTGTAGTGTCTACATCTTGCATCCATTAACATGCTGAACAGTTAAAAAAGTTCACAGTGAAACAGAAAATGTTGAATGATTCCTAGACAGAAATACACAGGTAACTGGGTGGGTGGTGAGTTGCTGTTGGGGAGGGTCGGGGTAGGGCTGTAATGTGGGCAGAGGGAACCTATGTACCTAGTAGAAAAGGCACAAGCTGAAAACTCAAATGACTGTAAAACAGTCCCCATATCTTAATTAAATAAATCCAATAAAGTGATTTAAACTTCTTTGCGTTAAAATTAGTTTAATAAGGGTGTTAATTACTAGAGGATTAACACTGCTTACATGTGATAATAGATGTGATCAGTCAATAAAGGGTGAGAATAATGTTCGTTTAAGAAGTAAAAGAATCTAGCACAGGATTACTCACCAGAAAGAGATAACATTTCAAAATGGCAAGCAAAATCAGGGGAAGAGGCTTTCAAATTGCAGGAGGCATGAGACTGAATTTTGCCATCATTACTTAGCAAAAGTTCATGTATATTGAGATCTCGGTGGAGCTAAAATATGAAGAGTAATTACAAATTACATATAATGTATTTTGGAAGTATTCTATCTTCCAGAGCAATCATAACAAATAATTTTTCAGATAAAACATTTAAAGAAAATATTCCCTATAAAAGTGAGGAGAAAAGGCATAATCTAAAGGAAAAAGATGTACTTTTAAGGAGAATATTTTCTTGAAGATATGTTTCTTAGAAAAGAAGTTGTAGTGGACTATTGCCATTAAGCAGAAAGGATTTTTCCTAATGTGTTTGTAAACAGCAGCAGGAGGAAAAAGATCTTTTGCAAAAAGCTAACAAAAAAGCAAATTCAGAGGTATCCAGGTTTCTTCTTACTGCAACGTGCTGGGCTCAGAAGCCTTTGCTAAACCAAGTTATCTAGACAACAAATTAAAAACATGACCAGGATGTTATGTGGGCTGTAGTATTTGCTAAAATGTTTTTATAGTCGTTTAATAGATATAAATGTGGAAGTAAATGTCTTGGTGTAGCTGAAGAAGAAAGTGAAAGTTGTCCAGGAAAGAATATGAAACTTTTTTTCTAGTGATTTTGCCTTTTCTTTTTAATTTGTCTCCATTTACATTCCTGAGCTACTGGTTGTAGAATTCCTTGTCCAGTGGTTCCCAGGTTTAGTGTAGCTTTCCCTAAGGGGTGTAACTTCATCTGTTATGGAGAGTGGTTATGCAGCCATACCCTGGGTGAGCTACTTTGGAAGAAATAACTATCTGTTTGCTGTAAACTTACGATGACCACATCTGAAAGTGTCTGTGCCTTATAAATGGCATTGAATTTTTATTTCTGGACACAAACAAAATTTTGCTGCTTTGTGGCCTGTTACGTCTTGGATTTTGAGGACTTTCCACACATTCTAATTCAGCAGTGTCATTTCAGTGTCTTTCTTAGACATGATTTTCTCTAATGTTTTTGTCCGTATGACAAGAAATAACTGAAAAGCAAGGAGGAGATACCTCATTCACCAATCCCTAGTTCCCAGTGCCCAGGTCGGTGGATCCTGGGTCTGCTCTGTGAGCTGCAGCTTCACACAAAGAGCTGATGCCTGCATCTCCTCTGTGAGCACAAAGCCGATGCTGTGGAGCTGTGCCGTGCTTACTTGTCTTCCCATAGGCATCAATTTGCATTTGCACACTAGGGCTGTGTATCTAAAACTCTTTCCTTCAATTCTAGAAGTAATTGGATTGAAATTTAAACTTGGAGTCACAATTATACTTGGGGCAAAGCCCTACGAATGTTTAGTTCTAGGTACAGGAGCCTGCCTGTATAGATTAGATGTGCCTGTACACAAGGGCAGTTTGGATCAGTTAGTTAAAAACAGCATTTAGTCTGAGAACGACTTTTTGTGGTAGAGTTTATATTCTTGTAAGACTACAGGCATGTAGAGTTACTCACATGGATACTGCAATACATATTAAATGTGACAGATGGGACGAGAGTGTTCCATCCGGAACACAGTATGGAAGCTGAAATGAATGTGTTTTGTGTCGAAATTTTATTCTAATTACACTAAATTAGATTATTTTAAGTTAGTCACACCGTATCTAAACCAGAGAAAGTGGTTAAAATTCAATTTTTACTTCGGATTTTGAAAATTCTGAACACATTATTTTAGTGAATCACCTCAAATGGATTTTCACAGGAAAGATTAAGACAAATGATACCGTTTAAGTCTCCAAACCCCTTATTTTAAAATGCTATGCATCATCATGTGCTATTTATGGCATTATTTCATAGGTGAGCAAGTAGTTTAAAGCAAACCTGTTTTAAATCTTCTGCAATTGAAAAAAAGTACTTACTGAAAATTAAAATTTAAATAAACTAAACAATAAAAACTGGTTTTGGTGTATGTCAATATTTATTGGCAAACGTTTCTAAAAAATCAAAAGCCAAATGCTTACATTTAACTGCGATATGTTAAACATCTCATAATTTTACCAGCTGAAATTGTATTTTCAAAGTCTCACTTGGGTCAGAAGCAGATGCGCTGTTCTGAGGGGCTGCACTTGTCACCCCTGCGTGCTGTTTGGGCGTGTACACCTCTGCGTCGGAAGCGCAAAACAAACAAACAAAAAGGTGAATGACCTGACCATTGCATAATACTCAATTTTTAATCCACACAAATTTTGCCATTGACATAGTTTTATGCTTTGTCTGAAGGGACTTTGTGTACGGACTAACACGCTTGACAGGAGCAATTTGGCCCGAGCCCGTGCCCTCCGGAGCCTGACTGTCTGCCAGGCTCCTGCTTTTCAAACTCTTCCCTGTTTCTAGACTCAAAAGACAGTTCTTTTGCTACTAGTCCAGCTTATTCTTTAATGATGAAGAACAACACACTACATAATAAACATTTTCACTGTAATTAAATAAATCTTCTTTGAAGAGGTATTCCTTGTTGCTGTATTGTAAATTTCATAGGGCCCAGCCATTTATATTTGTCTCAGTAACTATTTTTCAGTGTCTTCAGATGTTACGTCTTGGGCTGCTTGAAGTTTTAATGGGATTTGCAAAAATTATACAATGCGAGTGTTTTTCTGGCTATGGTAACAGCAACGAGCTTGTTCACGTGACTTCAACAGCAAGTGTTTTATTTTGTGGGCAGGCCTAAGTTCATTTAAGTGCCAGAGAATAAAAAATGTATTTTTACTTGCTCGTGAATATAACAAGACCAGGCATCTCTCAGCGTGTACAACAAGGTCCAGATTTCAGGGAAGAATTCTGCCCTTTGGAAGAATTTTTGCTTAAAAAACATATATGAATACAAATAACTTCTACGTATTTTTTTGTTAGCATAACAGCAGTTTCCAATGGTTCAGCTGCTGTAACTACTGAGGTTATATATTGTATATTTATCAACGTGTTAAAGATTTTATCCCAACATTCAAGATACTGCCAGATATGATTTCACTTATAAATTTGAAACAGATGGTTTCAAATTGAAACAATTTTATATTGTTACTTATTTCTTGTAAAATTTTCAATTTCCCAAATTTAGACACAATTTCTAAATGCATGGTGGTTTAAAAAAAAAAAAGGCATGTTTTAATGCAGTGGCTTAAAAACCGAAAGATACTGCCTTTCTAACACAAACTATCCTTCCTTTGAAAATCCAGAGCTCAGTTTTCAAAGCATTGTCTAGGAATTTGGCCTGCGACCCCCATTGACACTAATGGGAATTGCATAGCTAAGTCCCCATAACATCACTTTGAAAATCCACTTGTTGTACCAATCCAGAAAAAGGGTAGCATAAACTACAGGGAGATATTCACGGATCAAGAGATCATTTACACTTTGAAATACAAGACCAATGTGCGTTTTTCAGTTATGTGATCAATAGGGGGGATTTTAAAATTCCCCAAATTCAGAGGATAAGTCACCAGGTGTAAATAAAACAAAATATTTTGGCAAGTGGCAGGCAGACTTGCTAACCAGGCTAACAAGATACTTGTCAGCAGTAACAAACACCTACTGATTAAGTGATAATTGTGTTTGGTTGGTGCCGTGTTATTCTACAGTTAACAAACTATCTTTTTTTCTTTCAAGATGGACTTAGATATTTATATTTTAAGTACTTCTCTTGTTTTTTGAGACCAAGAAATGTTTAACGTGAGCAAGATTTGTCTTTGTCCAGTTCCGATTCTGGTCCTTGATGTTCTAGTTCCAATTTAGTAAGTGTTTTCACGGTATGCATGCTTTAATAAACAGGGACGTAACATGTTGTAAATAATGGTGGGTTTATTTGCCTGGTCATGCAGGGGGAGGGTTGTTGATTTCTTGGAAATGAGTGTATACCTATGTAATGTGTTTTCATGTGTACTGGTGCACAAAACCTCAGTAAAGATGGAAAAAGTGTCGTCGTTGTGTAGCTGTGTTCCTGCAGTGCCTAGGAGGCCCAGTCATGGACCATGGCCCCATTATGCTGGGCAGAATATAAATAAGTGTTTTAACAAAAGAAAGACAGCACTGCCTCAGAGTTCACAAACTGATGAGATTATAGCTCCACTGAAAGGTTAACAATATGTCAGAAATTATGAAACAGCAGTGATTCTGGTTGACAGCCTTCCTCTTTGGTCATCAAACTCATTTATCCGTTTTAATACAAGGTGTGGTGTATTGGTACAGTCTGAGATCCTTGGAGTAAGAAATTTGAGGACTGGGACATTTGCTAGTGGCTTTTGTGAGTTTACTGTGTCTAAAATCTAAAAGTCCCTTTCATAATTGATGATTTTTTAGCTCCAACCCCCAATAAAAAAATAAAATAATAATGGCAATATTAGGGTATTTGCCATTTCTTTATCTTATTTAATTCTTATGGAATTAAATGATATAGCAAATAACAGTCATGGAGATTTTTCCTAGGTTAAAACCCACATATCCTCAAGGAAAAAATTGTAATGTTATTTCTGTAGTCTTTCCTAAGAAAAGGCTGGGTGTAGCTTGCAGTTGTATATGCTTGGCACTGTTCATTTCCCAGAAGAGTTCACCGTATTCTAGGCTTTGGGGTTTTTTTAATTAAAGAGGTCAAAATCCATTATATCAAAATTTCAAAGAATTTACCAATTAGCTGTAGTCTCTGATGCCCAGCAGGTGGCTTTTATACTATTAAAGGGAGATTGTTTCCATCTCTGATCAAAGCAAAAGCAAAACAAAAGAAAATATATAATATTTTGCTGTACACAGTGCAAACCACACGCTGTGTAAATTAGACATGAGAACTACGTGAGACTCGTCAGTCATCCCACTTCAAGAAAAAGTTCTATATATTTTCACACTGGTCCTCACAAGGATTTTAATGATAATGTCTAAATCTGTTTACATTACTGATTAGATGAGAAGGTTGGACAGCTTGCTATTTTCTCAAATGAAGACTAGGATTTCTCTTATTTAAAAGTAGAAGTAAAAATGCAAAATTAAGTAGATTAATGAATTTGTTAGAAGTGAAATTAGAAAAAACTGAGTGTGCTGGAATGTCCCAAGATGAAAAAAAAAAAAATTCCAGTTTGCACTTTTCAATGAATCTAAACTTCCCCGATTTTTGCCTACTTAAAAGAATGTTTGTGACCTTTTGACCCTTTTGTTATCCCTTACTCAGAAGGGCCTTTATTCTGTAAGGCTTAGGTATAAAAAAATAAAAAGAGCGTTAATGGCATAACAGTCCTTTCTGATCACCCTGTGTAAGATGTTTATGCAAAGTGTCAATAGAAGCAATTGGCCTAACAGTGTGACAACCTGCTTTGCTTGGAAATGGGCTAATCTCCTGTTTGGGTTATCCAGAGGTCAGGTAAGGATTTCTTTTTTCACACTCCCTATAGTGCATGGGTACGTAACCTGCAAACACTACAGGGCAGAAATCAGAAGCAACTGAGCCCAAGGATGCCACAAAGCATTTCTGTTTAATCTTGATCATTTTGCTTTTTCTGATAGTTTTTTTCTCTGCCTTCTTTTAGTCTTTCTCTCCTGGTCCCATCCCAGAGTCTACTTGAGCGTATAACACATAATGATGACAGGGACTCTACCAATTTCATTATCTGCTGCTTCACTATGTTGATGTTTTTTTCCAAACAGGCATCATCCCACTCTTTTTTGAAGTTCACGTGGAAACCTACTTTAAATCTCAGTTTTTGAGGGCTGCCCCCGTTGCCCTGTCACAGCAGGCTGGAACTCAATAAGAGCTCAGGCAAGCGTAGCGGGCCAGGCAATGGGCCTTGGCGGCTGCACGCTGTGAACTCCTGCCTCACTGAATCAGCTTCTGTGTGTTTTTATAACTGCCTTTTTTTTCCCTGTTAATTATGCCCCAAGGCTGTGGAAAGACAGCATTTATCTGTTTCAACAGACTAAGCAGCAAGTGTTCTGACATGTTTATCAGGCAAATTGTACCTGACAAAAGGTAATTACACATGCAATCAGGTCCAGGAGTAACTGGGTGATTAGGGGTTAATAAACTGTTTAGCATAAGAAAAATTCAGCTTGTGAGCCAGAAGGATATAACTGACAGTGATATGTTAAAAGAATTACGTACTTTTCTTCGGATGGAATATTTGACTTTACTGAAAGGTAAGTAGGCTATTAAGTGTACAATTCCTCATTTTTATCTCCAGCTCCTGAATCACTGGTGTCTACTGTACAACCAGAGCTATTTGCTGACACTCATGCTACTTCAGAGGAGATAAGGGCACCATTCCAACTTGTACTAAGCTACCTAGATAATTTACAATTAGGATTTTTGTAGTTCGTATAACCAAGACAGTTGCTGTTGTCTAATGGACACTGCCCCCATTTTCATCTGCCAAGCTCATGTCTCCTCCTGTCTGTTGCTGTGTTGACTCTGTGCATAGCTAGTTCCCAAAGTTGCATTCTCTTCCAAGATTATTCCTGACAGTTGCCCAAAAGTAAAAAGGAAAGGGCATCTGTATGATATTTGAGGATGTGACAAGAGGCTCAAACGGCATTGAAAGGGCCGGATGGCCAATTCCAGCAGTTCCCAGTGCACACAATTCTCACGTAATTACAAGATGGCCTAAATACAGGACTATGGCTGAACTGCTCTGAGCTTTAGGTAACTCAAGACAAAGCTTTAGTGAGCAATGGTGATCAGTAATTTCTATCAAAACACAGCCGTATCACCTAGATACTGGGAAAACACGAGAGGACTAGCTATGAAGAATAGGTGCAAGTGCCTTATCTGAAATTAGAATTCTATCTCTAAAATCTTGAGAACTTCCCCCCCTGTAGCATCAATATTGTAATGTTTTGTGTTAACTGATGCCATTAGCTAGCTAGTTCTTAAAGTAGGACCTCTTTTAACCAAAACATAGTTTAGTATCTTTTGCTGCAAAATTGTTCTGTTTTATTATGTTTTATTAAAATAAAAGTCTTCTAATTAAAAGCAGCAGTGTTATCTGTATAATGTAAAAATATTACTATAAACTATTATGTAAGTGCATATAAACACCTATTTTTTTTCCAAGTGATGTTTATTTCTTTCAGGGAGACCTAATGTTAGTCATAAAGGGCATTTAGAAAACACCTAGACATGAACAAAAAGTTAGAACACCAAAGCATCATCTGCTGTTGCAGAACAGCAACCAGAGGTTTAAATTACCTATAATATGGAAAGCATGTGAGTAATGATGTGCTGGTTTGAGAAAGCAACACTGTTTCATGTACAGTAAAAGAAACATGCTGGTCTGTGTTCATCAGCCCTGGTGGTTCCAAGATGTTGGATAAAGTTTTCCCTTCTGTCACGCCTTTAGAAGAGGCAAAATCCTCTAAATAAGGCAGAAACGTGTAGCCTATCTTGAAAATGTAAGTAAGCGGACAGTCTGATTAATACTTGAAAGATTAAAGCTTGTTCTTTTTCTTTTCCTTCTTTTTTTTTTTTAATAATGACTCAGACACACATTTCTCTGCAAATTATTCCTAGTCAGAAGGGAATAATTGCTCCTTGCTCCTAGGGAAGGATATTCTGCTACATTAAAAAAATACTCAGGTATAGCATTGCCTGTCTTAGCTTATTCTTATTTTTCATGGTTGTTATGGGATAAAGAGAATACAGCAGTACCATTGTTGTTTGGTAGTAAGAGTCCATATATCTAGTTTATTCAGTGCTTCACAGTGTTTCATCTGCACGATGAGGTGGTTCTTACTGGGTGGCTGCTTAGGTGGGACTGAGTGGCTGACTAACAGCTAAAATGGGCTGCACAATCTCCAGACTGAGTGGTGGGAAAGATCACCTATCTGTCTGGTTTGAAATTTTGTCTGTATGTGTTAACTTTGGAAAGATACATGTGCAAAATAAACAGATTTCCTATTGTAATTTCGAGGCAAGCAAAATATTCTCACCCTGAAGAAGTCACAGCCAGTAGCACCAGTGTGATGTGCTCTGTGGCCTTTGATTGTTTTTAGAGGCTGGAGAATATTTATTGCCAGGACCTACTCTTTGCTCATATTTATCTTATGACAGTGCAGACCATTCCTTGCTAGACAATACGTCTCATTTTCAGTTGTTATCTTGGTGACATTGACAGTAAGGCACAATTTGTGTAGCAAAAGACAGTGTAAATCAGAAACAGAGGAGCAGGAATTGAAGCAGATTGTGGGGTCAACACCTCTGTGGCTGCAGGAGTGAAGGTGAATTTGGGGTTGTGCTCAAGTGAAGCTTTGTGTGAGTGGATTGAAGTTATTTCCTAGGGCACATGTGGTGATCCTGGGACCAGTGGGTCATTTCTGCTAGACTGTCCTTCCTGCAGTTGGCTGCTTGCCAACCTGCTCCCCTCACAAAGTGCCTGACTCCAAGTGCCAGGTCAGATGCAGGTGATATGAATGGCCAGGACAGAGATCCAAAGAGCTGCACACCAGGCAGCTCTTGCCCACCCGCAGCGTACAGTACGTGCTGTCAAAGCCCATTACATACAGCAATATACCCCCGTGCAGAACTGCAGCTGTGAGGATGACAAAATGCACAATGCATAATTGTGTGCAGCAGCAGTCTGTTCTCTAGCAATGTCTGCAGCTCCATGCCACATTTACTCCAGAGGCAGGGCATGATTGTCACACTGCAGCCCCTGAACATATGCACAGAAGGAGGGAAGGGCACTATGACTGAGTGGCATATGTCATTTGATTGCATATCCCTAGTCCTTCGAGTTACCTGCCACATATGACAGCTGCTTCAACTTAGGAGATTTATTAGCCAGAGGCTGGTTGTGTGCAGCTGTTCAGAGCAGGGAAGAAGCTCTGGGTACATCTCCCTTACCCATAGTGTCTCTTGGGGTGTCCATTCTTCAGAGCCAGGACTGTCTGGGAGTGCACAGGATATGCTTCATGTTCTCTTGGGACATTTTTTAACCTCATGTTTTGAAAAGCATGACTCCATGGTCTGTTTAGAACCCTACATGCCTACTTGTGTTTGGGCAGGTGACAAATGAGATGTAATCTTCCAGTTTAGCTGTCACTGAGATGTCCAAGAGCCATGGCACAGACAGTTGAGTCGCTGAAAGCATGATATAGAACTCGCTCATGCAGTATTGTCAGAGAAGTTTCTTTGAACTTGTCAGCACTGTAATTGTGTCAGTCATTGATGGCTTTGGGCTGCACATTGCTAACAGGATACAGAGCTTCAGGGTTGTTTAGGATTTACCCAGAATCTTCAATTTCAGTCTTACAATAGGGTTAAGAAATTACATCTTTCACCTTTGATTTACTAAACACAACAACTGCAGGAACTGCAGGTTCTTTCTTGAGGACCATCTCCCACGTGGAGCCTTTGACAAGTAGCATTGTAATTAGCAATAATTTATTAATACATTGTTTGCTTCTCTGTAAGAGAAAGGGAACATGAAGTCACCAGATTATATAGTTTGAGTTCTTGTGGTTGTCAGCTTTAACCTCCCACCTTGTGTTGTGCATCTGGCTGTCCTACCTCTCCACTCATACAGGACTCATACAGGACTGGGCACTCCTGACTGTGCAACACAGGTAATAAGAAATTATGAGTAACATGCAGCAGCCACTGAGGCTGTGGGTTTCACAAATAATACTAATTCCTGAGTTAACAAGCCTTTCCAAGTCTGTGTGCTTAGTGACTAAAGGGATGTTCTGTGCAGCTCAGTAGGAGAATTGGTGATGTCCATTCTGAGAAAGGGTTTTGTAGGAAAAAACTACGTATTTGCATTTGCCCTTGATGGCTGTCATGGATATGTGGTCACCAGAGAATGAAATAGCTCCCTTACTTTTTAATTACCTTTTCATCTATATGAGATAGTTAAATGTAAAATCTAGATGTCACTGAGGTTTGTAATGGTCCCTGTAAGTCTTTGGGATGACAGTAGTAATTCTGTCAGAGGTTTGTTATAAAGCCAGAAAATGTTGTTTCTGTATGCCTTCATTTTGTAATTAAGTTGGTGTTATGATTTTGGGGATGAGCGTTACTAGACACCTCTGGCACTTCATCAGGCTAAGAAGTTTTGTAAAGCAAAGTTCTCGGAGGTGCAGTCCTCCTTTTAGCATGGCCTGACACAGTCAGAGGAGTGGGCACCTGTTGCAGCTCTACCTGCTTGAGCAGGAGCTGCTGCTGTTGTGCTGCAGCTGTAATAGCTCTGCTCTGGCTTAGCAGAAGTGCATGTTTGAAATTAACAGGATTTTTTCTTTAAATAGCAAAATGGTGTGACTTGCAGTAGTCTGTTACACTTTTAAGCAGTTTTTTTTACACAGAATCCTGTTCCACACCACCTTCAAGCATTACCGATTCAGCAGGCCTCCTGGCAAGCAGGGGCTCCAGGTTACGCTGCCACAGGCACTGCGAGCTGGGGCAAAGTGTTGCTGGTGGTTCCCCACGGTTATTTTAACAGTAGGTTTGGCTAACACCGGGCAGCCTGAGAACAAGCCCTTGTTAGCCCTAAGCAGCAGGACAAGGCCAGGCATCAGACGCAGGGGGAAGCTGGGGGCGCCCCGCCATTGACGTCAATGGCAGTGGGGCCCCTGGACCGCAGGTAGCCGTGGGAAAGGCTTCCCCAGGCAGGGCTGCCTGTGTCCTGGTCTCTGGCAGCCTGGGCAGGGTGCCCAGCGGTGCCTGGCCTGCACCCTGTAATGGTGGAGGGGGAATTAGGTTTGGAGGGCTGTGAGGGTGCTGGCTGCTGGAAGTTCGGCATTGCGTCTGATTGTAAAAGGAGGCTGTTTTGCTGAGCAGCAGCTCCGAGATCATGAGTCAAAGGCCTGATTTGAAACTGCAGCCAAGCATAGGACTGCGCTTGGAGGCTTTTTGTTCCTCCACTGAAGTGTTTGGGTTTGTTTGGGCCAGAAGTGTGGCCGGACCTTGGCGCTGAGTTTTGCGGATCAGTCACAATGGAGAANGCTTTAGGGAAGGGAAACTCGTGGGGTTTGGCGTGGTGAAGCCGGTACGAGCCTTTTGGCCGGCCCGGCGGGTGGGCTGGGAGGGAAGGGCCCCGTTCCAACCTGTTTGTAGAAACCGCATCCGAACGCACTGCTGGCTAAAGACGTTTTCTAAAATGTGTTTTCTCTCTTCTCCTGCCTGTGATGAATATGTCTTTTGCAGAGTTCACAGAGGGNCTGCGAGCTGGGGCAAAGTGTTGCTGGTGGTTCCCCACGGTTATTTTAACAGTAGGTTTGGCTAACACCGGGCAGCCTGAGAACAAGCCCTTGTTAGCCCTAAGCAGCAGGACAAGGCCAGGCATCAGACGCAGGGGGAAGCTGGGGGCGCCCCGCCATTGACGTCAATGGCAGTGGGGCCCCTGGACCGCAGGTAGCCGTGGGAAAGGCTTCCCCAGGCAGGGCTGCCTGTGTCCTGGTCTCTGGCAGCCTGGGCAGGGTGCCCAGCGGTGCCTGGCCTGCACCCTGTAATGGTGGAGGGGGAATTAGGTTTGGAGGGCTGTGAGGGTGCTGGCTGCTGGAAGTTCGGCATTGCGTCTGATTGTAAAAGGAGGCTGTTTTGCTGAGCAGCAGCTCCGAGATCATGAGTCAAAGGCCTGATTTGAAACTGCAGCCAAGCATAGGACTGCGCTTGGAGGCTTTTTGTTCCTGCACTGAAGTGTTTGGGTTTGTTTGGGCCAGAAGTGATTCTGTGAAGTGTGGCCGGACCTTGGCGCTGAGTTTTGCGGATCAGTCACAATGGAGAATGCAGCAGGAGGTGTTTAATTCACTTAGGTGAGACTACCTGAACTTCTGGTTTAAATTACTGTGGGGAGCAGCACCATCCTAGTCTTGCTCCCCACGGTAAAGGAAGCTCCCAAATACCAAAGCATGAAGCCATTAGCATCCCCTCCTAGGGCCAAACCTGCACAGCCGCCTCCTTGGGCACAGAAGGGAGGTGAGAGACTTAGAGAAAGAAATGGGCAGGTGAAAGGGGGGTATCCGCTGGGCTCGGCGAGGGGATGCGGCCAGCCCCCTCCCCGCAGAGCCGCCCCGCGCTCCCTCACCCGCCTCTCCTCCTGCAGCTTCTGGACCTCTTCATGGTGTGGGACTGGTCCACCTATCTGGCTGACTACGGGCAGGCCACCTCCAAGTACCTGCGGGTGAACCCCAGCACGGCCCTCACTCTCCTGGAGAAGTAAGTGCGGGGCCGGGGCCGGAGCCGCCTGCCNTTCTCTCTTCTCCTGCCTGTGATGAATATGTCTTTTGCAGAGTTCACAGAGGGTATGTATCGCCTATATTGTTAAAAATAGTGTTGCTTAACTTACTTAATTTCCCTATTTCGTTTTTAAATCCGTTGGTGCGGGAAATCTTCAATAATGTTCCCTGTTATTGGCGATGAGCAACAGTCGCCCGTTCGCCGAGTCTAAATTTACTGTGGAAGCAGATTATATTAACGGGTTTTCTGGTTTGCTTTTCTCCTATGGCAATTGGTAGGGCCAGAGTCCTGCCGAAGGGATATTTGCTTAATAAGTAGGGGTTATTTGTAAAGTAATATTTGTTGAGACGAGTTCTGCATTGCAATGGTGTAATCTAAGAGCACATAAATAACAGATTTTGTAGTCTTTCAGTTCTTATGAGCAGAAAGATGAGGAAGAATAGGAAAACAATTGCAATAGTCGGATTTTTCCTTTTTGTAATTACATTTCTAATTTATTTGTGTCATTTGCTTCTTTATTTCTCTAGAATGAAAGACTCCAGCAAAAAGAACAACATTTTTGCTCAATTCAGAAAGAATGATCGTGACAAGCAGAAGCTAATAGAGACTGTAGTAAAGCAACTTAGGAGTTTAGTGAATGGTATGTCCCAGCACACATAGGCCTCTTAAATCGACAATATCTCATGATGCCAAGAGCTATTTCTTAGCCACTATTTCTAAGCAAACAGTGATACATTAGGACATTTGTTTGAGTAAAGGAGAAATGCAGTAGGTGGATTGTACATGGAGTCTTCAATAAACAATTATTTGTATGTATTTTTAATGGATCGAATACTATTTTGTATATTGTAAACAAAGGGTAAAAATGAGACTGTACAATAAAAACCAGCGCAATTGTATTGTACATGAAACAGCTGAACTGTAAATACGTTATTTAAATATCTGCAGATATGGTGTCCAAAATTTTGCTCCGGGTAGGAATTATTTGAGAAATGATCTCTTAGTTGCTGTTTTCTGGTTGAATCCTAATCTAATGTTTTTAAGCATTGAGATACTTGTGTTTCAGATGCTGCCTATTGTTTTCCTGCATTAAATGTATATTAGCCTTAAAGTGATTGGACATCATTTTGTATATCAGATTTTGTAGTCTGGAGGTATGAAAAAGTCTTCTGATTTTTAGTACCTTTGAAAACTACCTGAAAATTGGACTTGCTATCTATTTAGCGTTAGGACTTACAGGCTTTGTTCTCCAAAAGGGTTTAATCTTGAGGGTGTGAATGTAAATAACCATTTGAGTTCTTTATCATGTGACATTTTGTTTCGTTTTGGTTTTGTTCCTCAGGGTTACTATTTCTATTTTGTAAGATGCCAGGTTGCAGTAAGGAATAGGTTTGCCGCTGTTGGTTTTGTACCGCATCTGTTTGTCTGTATGCGCTTTTACCGCCAGCCCCATCCCAGCCATTCGCATTTTGTCCCACCACCGGTCTCTTTTGCACTGTCCCCTCCTGGCTGTTTTAGACAGAATGTCTAACAAAATACAAACCAAATGGAACGTGTAAAAATAATGTACATTTTTGCTGTATTTTTAAGTTATTGACGGTCTAAATACAGTAATATAAACCTCACCCGTCTTCCTGTTTAATTTCACGCACCGGCACACGCACCTTCAGCGCCGGGACCTCTGCAGGTCCCGACTCCTCGGTGATTTACCCCCGGAGAAGGAGGTCGGAGGTGAGCCGGGGACGCTGAAGGATCGCCCCGACTGCCGCTGCTGCCCGGGAAGCGGGCGGGCCCTGCAGGGCGCGACTGGGGCGCTCCGGTCGGGGGAACCCGGGACGGGACTGGCTCCCTCCGCCGGACGACCGGGAAGGCTGGCCCGAGGGGGCACCCCAATGCCGGGGGCAACCGTCCCACCGCCGGCTGGGGCGCCCCGAGAGGCTNTCGCCCTGCCCCGCCGCCGGAGGAGATGCCGGCCGGGCTCTCCTGGCCCGAGGCGGCGGCGTTGGCGCTGCTGGCCCTGGCGCTGCTGGTCACTCTGTGCCGGCACCTGTGGGCGCTGCGCTGGAGCCTCAGCCGGGACCGCGCCAGCACCCTGCCCCTGCCCAAAGGCTCCATGGGCTGGCCCTTTTTCGGGGAGACCCTGCACTGGCTGCTCCAGGTAAGGCGCCGGGGAACGGGGCCGGNCGGGAGCCACGGGCTGACCCGCAGCTCGTCCCTAGGGCTCCCGCTTCCATAGCTCCCGACGGGAGAGATACGGAAACGTCTTCAAGACCCACCTCTTGGGTCGGCCAGTGGTGCGGGTGACAGGCGCCGACAACATCCGTAAGATCCTGTTGGGCGAGCACACGCTGGTCAGCGCGCAGTGGCCGCAGAGCACCCATATCATCCTGGGCTCCCACACCCTGCTCAGCTCCACGGGTGACCTGCACCGCCAGCGCCGCAAGGTGAGCGTCGCGGCCACCCCTACAGGGCACACAGCCCAGGCGGCACATGCTGCCCATGCTTGGGCCTCGGTGGCCTGAATGCTCCCCTTGCTTTAACTACCTGCCTCTGTTCCCCCCTTCTCCTCCTAGATCCTGGCCAGAGTCTTCAGCCGTGCCGCCCTGGAGAGCTACCTGCCGCGGATCCAGAAGGTTGTGAGCTGGGAGCTGCGGGGCTGGTGCATGGAGCCAGGCTCCATCGCAGTTTATTCCTCCGCTAAAACCTTAACTTTCCGCATTGCAGCTCGGATTCTGCTGGGGCTTCGCCTGGATGAAACACAGTTCAAGGATTTGGCCAAAATTTTTGAACAGCTGGTGGAGAACCTCTTCTCCCTGCCCCTCAACATACCCTTCAGCGGGTTGCGCAAGGTACTGCCGCCTGCCCCATTCCCTCTGCCTGGGGGCAAGGTCCCGGGCCCCGGCAGCACAGATGCCTTGTCCCCAGCCTCACCAAAGGGCACTTCCAATGGGCTAGGACATCTGCAGCACCCCAAACCAGGTCTGAGGATTCGGTGTCTTACCTACCCCAGCCATTTCCCTTTCTCTGCACTTCTCACCTGCTCCTGGCTGGCTGCTAGCACCTTTGAGCACTGGCTCCAGCTCATGCACATTGCAGGGCTCTTCTTTGCATATCTGAGCCTATCCCATCTCATGCCACCTAGACTGGGGTCTATGGACACAAGCACAAAGGTGGGTGGTCACAGCACACCTCAGTTTAGCAACCTCTGTGCAACTCAGGCAGGCCGAGAACTTGGGACCCTCTTACGGTCCTCGATTCCTTGCAGCCTGACAGCCCAGAGAAAGAAACATGGCAAGCAGTCTTCCAACCTGCATTGTCTTCCCTGCTGCTCTGTCCTTCTTTGCCTGCCTCCCCACACTCCTGCTCTAGGTATCAGTCCTGTGTACCACCCCACCTGTCACATTCCTGCCTCCTCTGGCTTTGGGTTCTCCACACCATGCCTGAAATCTCCTGCCCACTTTAACCTGGTCTTACCTCATATCTTATTTCCACAGTGAGCCACATTGTATCACCTTACCCAGTCAGTCCCAGTTCACTCCCAGCCTCCTTTCGCTCTTCACCAGTTCAAAGCTCTTAGTTTCCCTTTACAGGTTGTCACCAGTGTGAGCTTTCACCCCTCACATCCTATCCCTCTCTGCCCTCTCAGGTCAGCCACAGCCCACCTGGTCCCAGATCAACATCAACTTCCATTTAGGGCCCTTCATGTTTTCTCTTGCTCCCTGTCCTGTTTACTTAGTCCAATCCTTCCCACCTCAAATCTTTATATCTTTATACCTTTATATCTTCTTCCCAACATCTGGTCGTGGCCATTTTTAATTCCAAATCTCTGATCCTTCCGGCTTTTGCAGGAGGTATCTTGCTAGAGAGCCACACACTCTGTGACTGCATCCCACGTTGCAAAGAGATTGCTAATCACTTGCCTTGCTGAGATTTTACATGAATGTTTTGCTGCGCCAGAATGCAACACAACTGGAGACGAGCTGGCTGTGATTTATGTGCCTCTATCCACTCTACCCTGGTAAAGCCACTCATTTTTTCCCTTCTCAGATGTGCCTTGCCGTCTGGGCTCTTACTAAATTGCCTCTTCTTGTCCCTTTGGACAAGCTTCTTTTGGACCTGACACAACCGTGGCTTTCCTCAGTGCAGATGCCTCTGGACTTGGTACTGTGGGTTTACTACTGTGTTTTTCTCTCAGAGTTTTTTTTACTTGTATTTGATTCAGAACACCAAAGGCAACAGGACGTGCAGCAGGAGGACGTGCAGTTCCTCTGATACTACTGCCTCTTGTAAGGCTCAGGGGCTGGGCAACAGATTAAACAGTTCTTGCTGTTACAGATCCTGGGATTAAGGGTTGCTAGACTTGAGTTTCCCTGGTCTCTCTGGAGAGGGGAGCAATTCCTAAGGTTCTCCTGAATTGTGTCTACCTCTCACAGGGAATCAAAGCACGGGACATGCTACATGAGTTTATGGAGAAGACTATACAGGAAAAACTGCAGAGAAACAACCAAGAAGATCACAGTGATGCTCTGGATTTCATAATGAACAGCGCCAAGGAGCATGGCAAAGAATTCTCCATGCAGGAGCTAAAGGTGAGGAGAACCTCCACCTTGCAGTGTACCTTCTGACTTGGTGGCTATTTGAGAGAGGTGGGCTGAGGGAGGCAGGAGGAGGGTTTTGCGGGGATCCACCACCAGCTGCTGGCTCCTGCCCCCCTCTCACCAACTGTGAGAACACCAGCTCCTGTGCAAGTGAGGATGCCTGGGCTCAGCATGTTCTTACACTCTTGTAGAATTGTGTGTCCTGTTAGAAGTGAGCTGGTTTTTAAAAAGGGAATTAATGCTCTGTCTACCTTTCCACTTCATGGCCACCAGCCTGACGTAGGATGCTGCTAGGGTTGTTGGCTGTGCTGTGTCTGTATATCTGTGCACCCAGTAACCTCCAAGTTACTATCTTGGAATATATTACCTTGGAAATATTTAGAGCTGCTTCTGTGCTCCTCAGGCATATCCTGGCATCTGGCACAGCACAGTGTGTAGAACATGTCACGGTACTCCTCAGGGCTGCAGGCCAGAAATTTCTGAGATGATACATGAAAACGGGTCCAGGGGTGGACATCTTCACTAATCAGATCATGTAGCTTATGTATTGCTATGATGCAACAGGATGCATGACTGTGACTTAGGGATTAACCCAGTACTCTTTACTGAGTCTAAACCACCAACTGAATGTGGAGAGTATTTTGCCGAAGATCTTGCAAAAAATTGTCAGTAGTAGTACTGCATCATTCATAGTTCCATGTCACTTGGTATAAGTGAATGACAGATGACACTGCATTTATATAGCAAATTTTGAAGCAGTTTTGCATGGGTACAGCAACTGAATATGGTTTAAAAGTATTTGAAAGTAGTCTAGAGGTTGTTTTATTTTCTACTTAAGTATTTTAGGAAAACCATCAAAAGATTAGTGCTTTAAAATACTTTAAATCTAAAATATTTGAAAAATTTTGAGCAAATCATTTATTCTAATAGAATGTTTTCATTATAATGTAATTTTTAAATTATTGACAGATTCAAAATGTGATTAAGATAAATTAATCTCTGTTAATATTCACATTCATATTGCACAAGGAGAATTTCACAATCTCTCTTCATGTCCTTGGCTCTGACCACAAATGGAATAAGGGGATACTATTAAATGTAACATGGAGTGACAGGGCAGTGACCTGGGGCCAGCTGATTCAAATTATGGTATATTCATATGCTGTCCTCTATCTTTATGGTTAGAAAAATTCTATATTTTCTGTATTTAACAAAATTACTTGCAAACTGAACTACCTATGCTTGCAATTTCACCTTAATATTCACCTTAATAAAACAGTAGTAGAACTCTCATTTCATGAAATGATGTAATTGGATAAAAAATTCCAAGGTGTCTCAGGATCATGGATATATCTGTCTTTGAGAGACCGTCCAAACACTGGCACACACTAGTTACTAATTTCCTATTTTTTTCAAATGATTTGGAAGGACAGTTTTTCCAGAAGTTTTCCTAAATACTGTGATTTGCACAGCTGGCATGAAGTCACCATGACCCTTGAAATGTAGAGGTCATTAAAAAGGTATTGCTTTGCCAAAAGTACTCTTTTAAAATGCTTAAAACCTTGGAAAGATTTAAAAAATCTCACCCTACATAATACAGTAATACGTACCTTGCATATTCACACCTGTTGATTCACGTCTTCACAGATTGGTGGAATATTTCTCAGCAAATATTAATTGGCTATTCATGGGTCACGCCCCCTCGGGGCGGGGAGCAGAGCCTCTCGCTCGCTGGGCACAGCCACAGTTATGAGTGTTGCGTGGCAGGGAAGGTTTATAACACACGGTTTATACTCCCACAGCACGGCCTGTGCTAGGAGCGGGGTGTCCCACCGCTTCTCCTTCCGGGTGTCATGGCCACAGGCAGGGGAGGTGATGCTGATAGGTGTGATAACTTCAGTGGAATCCAAGCGCTAAGCGCTCTGTGTCCCCGGCAGCTGCATGCCCGCCCCCGGTGCACCTGGTGATATGTATAGCCCCAGGGAAAGCACTTCCACAGCACTGCAGCCTCCTCCACACGGACTACGGCATGAGCTAGCATCCACTTTACCCTCTGCCCTGCCTGCCTGTGTGTGCCAGGATCCAGGTGTCCTGCTGCTTCTCCTCCTGGGTGTCCCAGTGTGGGGTACTCTCAAGTGTTGGTCCCCACCAGCATCTTTCCAGGCAGCCCCTGCAGACTGCGAGTAGGGACTGCCAAGCCCCTGCCCCACTGCGGCCCCGGGGCGAGCTTCCCCACCGCAGCAGCAATGCAATCATGTGCAGTGGCAGTGGCCTGGCAGTGGCGAAAGTGGCAGCATGACCAAGGAAAGCCGAGGGATTCTCAAGTGGTCTCCCCAGTCAGAGAGGGCTCAGAAATGCTTCCCTTTGCTCCCCTGTGCTGTGAGAGGCCGTGGGGAGTGCTCCCCAGTGCTCTGGGGCAGCGGGGGGCAGGGACATGAGCATGGTCTATGTGCATATTCATGTTCATGGATGGGGTGATTCACCGTGGGTGAATCATGGATGGGGTGATTCAGGAGACCCATAACCAGTGAATACAGAGGTAATACTGTAGTTCTATCCCTGGATGGATGGGTGAACTGTACAGCTGCCTGTCCTGCCTCCCAGGACAGGGAATTGGGCCATAGCACAGGGACAATAGTGGTGAAGTTTGGGAAGATGCTGCCTTCCAGTCACTGGCTATGTTGGCCTTGTAGGAGCAAGGAGGGAAAGTCATCAGCTCAGTGTCACAACTTCTGCAGCAGCACTGTTAGAGGTTGATGCAGAGAGTTATAAGGGCTGTTAGTATTTCAAATTGCAGAGCTTGCCCTAAATTCCTTGCATGCTATTGAAATATCTTGGGGTTTAATTGCAAGTGGTGGAACTTTGAGATTTCTTTTCATCTGGGTCTGCTACCTTGTGAATGTAAAAATTCCTGCTAATGCCTGCAGGAGGTGTGATCGGGGTCAACAGCGATCTGTTATTCCAGAGGTTTTATTTCAGCTGAAAGATGCCCTTGAGAGCTGCACTTTGGCAAAAGCATCTAGTCCAGCCAATATATGACACTGGGAACGGTAGCAAAGAGTCATCCTTGTTACATTATCCTTGACCTTATCAGACTTGAGTCCCAAGTCTCTTCAGGCTTCAGGTGTCCTTCTCTGTGTTTGTGGCTTCACCTCTCCAGAGCTGGTTGTGTCAGAACAATTTAAAGTCCAGACACATAGTCATGTGAAAGGAAACTGCTCAATGTCCCTGGTGGATTTTGCTGGAGCAATTACTGCTCTGTAGTTCCAGCCAGATTCCAGTCCTCCCATGGTGGCAGCTCCTGGGACTCCTCCCTTTAGCTTCTCCCTGCTTTTCATCTCTGGCCTCTGGCCTTGATACTTCCACTCCTGTGCTACAGAGCCCCTGATACCTTCAGATGGTGCTGTAGGTTTGAGCATTATGTTTGCTGCCAGAACATGACATGCCATGACACAGCTCTGGGAAACCCTTAACTTTTTGAAAACCGTTTGCAAAAGTTGAACAGAGGGTGCTGTAAACAGTTCATAGCAACATATGCTGTGCCATACAGACCCTGCAGACAGACCCACAGAGACTGGGATCTGTGAATAGGAACAAGGCATGTATTACAGATTTGAGTGTCCAGCTCTCTGAGCTGGTTAACCTCCTAACTTGTTATGGATACATCTGCTGCAGAGTTATTTGGAACGCTGCTGTGCTTCAGGATGTAAAATTTGAAAAGTGAGCAAGTCTTTTGCCTGGTATGTGCTCCCTGTCTGCTACAGCACTTCCCAGGCTGACCTGGTATAGCAGAGAGATCTTTCTGCTTTCAACTCTTGGCCTGAGTTCCCTCTCAGATAAGCAAATGGTCAATTATAACTGGAGATGGATCCATTTTAGCTGCCCATTTTAGCTGCCAGCACATCTAGGATTTGTACATAAACACACTCATATCCACTCCCTGGGCTGAAAAGTAAAAGCTGGGTACAAAGGGGAATTAGCAGATGAAGATAAAAAGCATAATGCTTGAAGTGGACTTCACTCAGTGTGCTATAATACATGTCAAAATGCTGCATTAAAATTGGTGAATCTTGGACAGAAAGCTCAGAAGAGCTGAATTGGAGGTAATTCGTACTCAGCTGTGTTTCTGCATCAGTCTCTTGGCAAGTGTGTGTCCATTTCCTAGAGAAATGAACTCCCTGCCAACCCAGGATGGGTGCAGGTTTTTGGAGAGCAGAGTGTCCCTCTGCACAGGGACAAAACTTGAAAAAGCTGAGAACAGTCTAAATCACAGTTTAAAATGGCATTTAAATTTGTCGCCTTCCTTCCTTTTCCAGGAGTCAGCAATTGAGCTCATATTTGCTGCTTTTTTCACTACGGCTAGTGCCAGCACCTCTCTGATCCTTCTGCTACTGAAGCACCCCTCAGTGATTGAAAAAATAAGGCAGGAGCTGATGTCCCATGAGCTGTACCAGCAGCGTGAGTGCTGTCCCGCAGGACCCTGCCTGACCATACAGAGCAGGGACAGAGAGAAACCACATTTTCACTCCATGACTGAAGATGTTCACAAAGACCAGAGCCAGCCCCCAGCCCCAAGGGAGGAAGGTTGCTTCCAGCCTGGTGCCCTGCTGGAGCCCACCCTCCCCCGGAGCAACCTCTGCACCGGCCCCCAGCTCCAGGCACCATCAGGACAGAGCTGCACTTCGGACATCAGCCTGGAAAAGCTGAGCCGCCTGCGCTACCTGGACTGTGTGATTAAGGAAGTGCTGCGGATGCTGCCCCCAGTCTCCGGAGGCTACAGGACGGCACTGCAGACTTTTGAGCTCGATGTAAGTGTCTTGTACAGGCTGCTAGGGAGCTGCTGCCTGTCACTGCATTCAAGCACAGTGGTGACACTTGGCAGTGTATCTCAGGGGGAGGTGGCACCCATCAACTCTGTGTGTCCTGGCTCAGCTGGGGAGAAAAGGAGCTAAAAAGCAGGTGGGCAATGTGGTGAGTCTGTCCCCAGGCTCCCTTTGCTCACCCTCTACTAGCACAGCTATGTAACACTCCTCTCCTCCGCTCTTCTCTCCCCTCCCCAGGGCTACCAGATCCCCAAAGGCTGGAGTGTCATGTACAGCATCCGTGACACACATGAGACAGCTGCTGTCTACCAGAGCCCCCACAGCAGCTTTGACCCAGACCGCTTCAGTGCTGCCCGGATGGAGGCTGCAGGCCGGTTCCACTACATCCCCTTTGGTGGTGGGGCACGAAGCTGCATCGGGAAGGAGCTGGCACAGGCCATCCTCAAGCTGCTGGCCATTGAGCTGGTCAGCACAACTCGCTGGGAGCTGGCCACCCCTGGCTACCCCGCCATGCAGACTGTCCCCATTGTGCACCCCGTCGATGATGGGCTCCAGCTCTACTTCCACCCCTTGTAGCCTCACCATGGCCCTGAGGCCTGAGCTAGGGGTGCAGTGCTCCCCTCAGCCCTGGAGCCAGTGCCCCTTCACAGCTGCCAAGGGCAGATCTCTGCTGCCCCAGGCTGGGTATAGCACTGGGTCACTGCAGAGCAAAACCCTAAAGGTCTTTCTCCTTTTCTCCTCCTGGTATACAGGCTGGTCGGGAGGGTCCTGCAGAGTCCTCCTCCCGAGCACTGAGGTGAACCTTAGCCGCAGCCTGGGGACAAAACCCACTGAAACTGCTGGCAGGGACCATATGCCGTGAGAGCTCAGCCAGCCCTTCCCCCATACAGGACTCCAGCTACCAGGGATGGGTAGCGAAATTCCCAGATCCATAGCTACAGCTCCTGGGGCATTTCCATCCTTGGGTTATCTCCTGTAGGTATGTTATAGAGGAGGCAGGATGAACATCCTGGACACTGTAGCTCTTTAGATATAAAAAGAGGGAAGGTGGGGGGCTCTGCAGGGAAACATAAGCCAGAGCTTCCCAATTCTCAGCATCAGCTCTAGCTAGAGTAGTAAGGTGTAAAGTGGTTTTTATTGTAAATATTTAATCTCATCTCAATCTTCCTGCACTTTCCATTAGAGCTGGCACAAAGAGGATCTCTCTCATTCACCCAGTAGTAGTACCTGTCTATGTTGTGCAAGCACGGTGCTGCTGCTTGGGGTCTGCCATGAACCCCCCTCTGGGTCCCCATGGGATGTACTGCCTGGCCACAGCCTGACTACAGGATCAGACTGAAGCAGGGGGTTTTGGAGAGCAAACATTTAGAAAATGGACGTTTCTAAATATGTCTGATTTGTGTTAGAAGCCCCTTGTTCCTAATGATGCTGTTCACGTTGCAGAGGGGACATTTGCAAGGTGATGCAGGCCCTGTGGTGGCTGGCTGGCCAGACTGATACTGTCACCTCCATCAGCCCAGCTCTGCCAGGGAAAGTGGCAGGGCAGCAGCTCCACGGGTCCACCCACTGGTCCACCTGGGGCTAAGCTTGGGTCTGAGGCTGCCTTTCTAGGTGGCTGTTGAGTACCACCATGTAAAATGAAGGGATTCCTGTTGCTTGTGTACTGATAACAGAGCTGGGCCCAGGTTCTTGACCCACAACAGTGTGTTTATAAGCTTCTTTTGGCTTCCCCTTTGCTCTCCCCTGTCATGCATCCTGTGTGGATGTAGTGGGGAAAATAGTTCACCTTTACCCTCCAGAGCATCCTGTGCCTGGTGCTGTGGTGTGCTCTGTGTGAAGACCCAGCTCGACCTGTGAGTGCTGAAGGGTGGCACGAAGAATGTGTCCTTTTGGAAAGGACCTGGGAGCTCTCCAGTCTCTTGAAACTGTCATCATCCTGCTTCTGATGAGCATGGTCAATGACCTCACCCTGGCCAGTTCCCCCTGCCTGTCTGTGCTGGGGCACTGCAGCAGGCTGTGTGCTGTCATTGGCTCATTGTGCCTGAGGGCTGCCCAGACACTGCCACACAACCTGGGGCAAAAACGTGGCTCCCAAATGCGACAGGTCAAATCTGGAAGAGGTTGAACTGCAGGGCTGAGGTAAGTGCTGTTGGCAGGTCGACCCTGTAGTGAACCAGAGTCTCTGATTCACTGCCCTCCTGACTTTGTCCTGAAAGGTGAATCTTTTGCCTATCAGAGGTGAAATCAGTAGATCGTGGCTGCGAGTGGCAATGTCTAACTTTAATTAGCAGGAGCTGCTGGCTGACTGAGGCCGCTGGTGATTCGGGGTCCCACCAAAGGCAGGACTGTGAGCAGGGCTGGGTCTACAGTGCCCAGCACCCGGTACAGGAAGGTCGGGGCTCCTCCACCAGCGCACTTAAAAATTACCCCGAGCGCTAACGAGCCCTGTAGCCACCCGCTGAAAAATGTAACATGAATCTAGTTAAAAAAAAAAAAGACTTGAATCTGATTTTGTTTGCAGATAAACACGAGCATTTACAAATGAAGTGTAATAATTGTTACTTGTAATCAAAGTTTGTTCATATTAGGCTGTTAATTTCTTGACCCTCTTCCAAGATGTTTTTAATTATCCCTTTCACTCTTTACCATTTGATTCTTTTCAAGCCGGTGGCTGGGGAATACACAGCTGGGGAGATAATAAAGCCTTCTTGTGGCAATTATCGGTGCTCAGGCCACCGTATCTCGTTATTTTGATAGACAGTGAACTTGGCGCGGTTGCCGGCCGGGTTCACGCAGATGTCACGGTCCGTGTTGTAGGTCACAAGCAGGTCAGCGCCCGGCGAGGGGAGAGCGCCGGGTCAGGGCGCGGCCGCCGCTCCCGGGACCGCGCATTGCCCGAGGGGCTGCTGCCTCCGGGGGGTCCCTCCTGGGCAAGGGGCTGTGGAGGCGGGCAGCCCCGCTCCGGCAAGGCAGCGTAAGAGCAGAGAGGGTCCCCTGTGATGTGTTGATTGTTAGAAAAATAATTTAAAGTGACATCTCCCTCTACCATACACAGACACACGGAACTCCCACCGTTTATTGGGCTTGTCTGGGACGAATAAAGCAAAAGTACCAGAGAGAGAAGAGGTAAAAACTGTAAAGGTGGGAGGGAAGCTAGCACAATAGTTTATTGGCAGCAGCCGTGCCCCCACCGCCGCGATCCGCGTCTCCTGCGCCGGGACACAGTGGCGGCCCCGGGCGCGCAGCCTTCCCGCAGCGGCCCGGTTCCGCCGCGCTTCTCCTGCCCGGAAAGCAGCCCCAGTGCCGGGAGGGAGCCCCTCTGCATGGCGGCTGCAGGAGGGTGCCGGTGCCGAGCACCTCTTCCCAATCGCGGCAGCCCCGACGGGATGCCGGAGAGCCTCGGGCGAGGGCGGGCAGTGGATCCCGGGGAGAGGAGCTGCTCACGGCGGGTTTGGTGTTTCCTTTCCGCGTTCACCTCCCTTTCCCTCCGTGACCCGCGCTTGAACCTGCATCGGGAGGCTGAGACGGACTGCTGCCGGCAGCTCCTTCCTCCGTGGCCGGCAGAAATACAAGCCGGGCTTTTCGAGGTGAACCAGGGGACAGCGGAGGCTTCGCTGATACGGCGGCACAGCTGCGGCTCTGCCCGGGGGACCCCCCGGCCCCGGCCCGGCCTCTCCCGGCTCCGGCCGCTAAGTCGCTGTTCCCGGTGACAGCGGCGGGCGAGGGAAGGAGCTCCCCAGCTCGCGGAGCGCATCGGCACCAGCCGGGGAGCGCCACGGGGGTGGGTGTCTCCGGGCTGCCGGGCCGGCGGCTGCTGGCGCGGGACATTTCTCGGCAGAACTGCTGGTCTCTAATGAGCATCGGCCATAAATCCGAGAAGGAGGAGGTGGCCACCGCCGACTGTTAGTGGCGTCCCGCAGCCCGCTCGCCGAGCGCGGTCAGGGGCAGCGAGCCCAGAGCCTCTGCTGTCGCTCTCAGCGGCACCTTTCCTTCCCCGGCAGCGGTCTGCGGCGGGCAGGATGCACCACGCAAAGCAAATAGTTAAAGATTTCGGGGGGAGGAGCCAGGCCGCAATCCGCAATTAAAGATGAACTTTGGGTGAACTAATTTATCGGACCAAGGTAGGGTGGGCAGCAACCTGGGAAGGGTATAAAAGGCGGCCCGCAGCTAGCCCGGCCCGCGCACTCGGAGCTCCCAGGGGGCCGGGTGGGACTCGCTCCCCAATCATGGGTTTCTCTGTCCTGGTCGCCAGCGCTCTGTGCACCTTCCTGCTGCCCCTGCTACTCTTTCTGGCCGCCGTCAAGCTCTGGGATTTGTACTGCGTGAGCAGCCGCGACCCCAGCTGCCCGCTCCCACTGCCCCCGGGGACCATGGGGCTCCCCTTCTTCGGGGAGACGCTGCAGCTGGTGCTGCAGGTAAGGCGAGGCGATGCCCGGCTGCTCCTCTGGCTGCAGGGAAGGGAGTTGACCGGCAACTTTACCAGGCTCCCTCCAAATGGGAAGGAGTTGCTCTCCCGGCTTCTTCCCCTCCTCCTTTTAAAAATTTATTTTATCATTCCCCCGCTTCTCCTCCCCTGTCCAGAGGCGGAAATTCCTGCAGATGAAGCGCCAGAAATACGGCTTCATCTACAAGACTCACCTCTTCGGGCGGCCGACGGTGCGGGTGATGGGCGCCGAGAACGTGCGGCACATCCTCCTGGGCGAGCACCGGCTCGTCTCTGTGCAGTGGCCCGCCTCGGTGCGCACCATCCTGGGCTCGGGCTGCCTCTCCAACCTCCACAACGGGCAGCACAAGCACCGCAAAAAGGTACGGCCCGACGGCGGGCGGGCAGCGGGCGCGGGCGCTCCGGGCGCGGCGGCTGAGCTGTGTCCCCATTCCTCCTCGTCCCTCGGGCAGGTGATCATGCGAGCCTTTTCCCGGGACGCTCTACAGCACTACGTGCCCGTCATCCAGGAGGAGGTGAACGCCTGCCTGGCGCGGTGGCTGGGCGCCGCCGGGCCCTGTCTGCTGGTGTACCCCGAGGTGAAGCGCCTCATGTTTCGCATTGCCATGAGGATCCTGCTGGGCTTCCAACCCCGCCAGGCCAGCCCCGACGGCGAGCAGCAGCTGGTGGAAGCTTTCGAGGAGATGATCCGCAACCTCTTCTCTCTCCCTATCGATGTGCCGTTCAGTGGACTCTACCGGGTAAGGCTCACAGTGGACCAGCAGGAGAGAGGTGCCCCTGCAGTCAGGGCAGTGGGAAGTGGATGGGAGGGATGGCAGCACAGCCCAAGTCCCACGTTGCTCTCCCTGCTGCTCGGTCAGGGGTTGCGGGCACGTAACATCATCCATGCCAAGATCGAGGAGAATATCCGTGCCAAGATGGCCCGCAAGGAGCCTGAGGGAGGCTACAAGGATGCACTGCAGCTGCTGATGGAACACACACAAGGCAATGGGGAGCAGCTCAACATGCAGGTAAGTCTTCCCGGGGCCAGATCCATCACTTTCCCTCAGCCCCTTTGTCAGCATCACACTTATCTTTTGGGGCCAAAAGGAGGTAGCAGGAGATGCTCCCTCTCACCATGAAATAAAGTAGTTTGTGCTGCTTCAGTCTGGGACAATGCGCAGCATTGCAGTGGTAGAGTAGACCTAATACAGATACTGTGTTTGGGGCCTGGCTGATCACTCTTCTATTTTTTGTGTAAGGAGCTGAAGGAATCTGCCACAGAGCTGCTGTTTGGGGGCCATGAAACCACTGCTAGTGCTGCCACATCGCTGATTGCCTTCCTAGGGCTCCACCATGATGTCCTCCAGAAAGTGAGGAAAGAACTGCAAGTGAAGGTGTGTGTCTTCCCCAGAGCAATTTCACATGAGGGGGCAGTGGGAAGGTACCTCCAGACAGGTATCCCAGATACAGCTCCCTTTGAACCAGGTGTGCCCTCCTTTTAGGGGTGGCAGGAAAATACGACTTGCTGGGGGGGCAGCTGCTTTGCAATGTCAGGAACCCTGGCTGTATGATCCATGAACATCATGGCAGCATCTTCCTTTCTAGGGGTTACTGTGCTGTTCCAACCAAGAGAAACAGCTGGACATGGAGGTCCTGGAGCAGCTGAAGTACACAGGCTGTGTCATCAAAGAGACTCTCAGGCTGAGCCCACCTGTTCCTGGAGGATTTCGAATTGCACTCAAGACCCTTGAGCTGAATGTAAGTGAGGCTTGGGCACAACTCCTTTGAGCGACCTGCCGGAAGTCAGGAGCAGGGAGATGGGGTGCCCTGGTGTGCCCTGCCCTGTGCTGTCCTTAACACAGCAAGGTGATTCACCTTTCCTTGCTCTTCTTTCCATAGGGTTACCAAATCCCGAAAGGTTGGAATGTTATTTACAGTATCTGTGATACCCACGATGTGGCAGATCTCTTTACCAACAAGGAAGAATTTAACCCGGATCGCTTCATGTCTCCATCTCCAGAGGATTCTTCTAGGTTCAGTTTCATTCCTTTTGGTGGGGGCTTGAGGAGCTGCGTGGGCAAAGAGTTTGCAAAAGTCCTTCTAAAAATATTTACAGTGGAGTTGGCTCGGAGCTGTGACTGGCAGCTGCTGAATGGACCTCCAACAATGAAAACGGGCCCCATAGTGTACCCTGTGGACAATCTGCCTACCAAATTCATAGGTTTCAGTGGCCAAATCTGAGAGATCAACACTTGCCTCCAACTGGATTTCTGTATAGCATCTAATATGTACATAGTAACTTTTTATAGTAAATAAGATCTTTAAATATTTAAACTTGGAAATGTACAATAGTTATTTATGTCTTCTAAATATTTCCAAAGTCTATGGTATTTTGTCCCCCAAGCACTACAATTATGGGTCTCTGATTCATAATTAGATAATGTTATTTCTATAGAAATAAGTTTCCCCCTATTTAAAAATCTCATTGGAAGCTGGCCAGCTAAGCATTTGAAGACATTTCAGGGTGGTGTATGTATTAAGAAATATTCTAAAATAATTCAAAACAATGGTAACTAACCACTCATCCAAGTTACCTGAAATGGTTATTGTTTGAGAATGTTTTCAGTATTATTTGTGTCTAGATCTTATGTTTAATGTGTGAATTTTGAGTTTGATAATAAAGTTTATTTTTTATGATCCTCTGTATGAAGATCTGTGTGTTTGCTAGAGAGGAGCTTAATGAATGGGGCTCAAGGATTTGGATGTCAAGTCAGATCTACTTTTGTGAATGAGGTATTTGCTCTTTCTGTACTCATAACTCTCCCCTTTCACATGTGGTTCTTGCTTGTCAGTAGTAAATTGTTTTAAGTTTTAGCCTGAGTGCAAGAGCAGTGCAAAGATACATGCTCACTGTAAACAGGAATGATAACAAGTGCTACAGGTCTCCTTATCAAGCACACCATTTTGAGCCACAGTAATTAAGAAAGTAAAGGAAAGCATAAGAATAATGTGTCATGTGAATCTTTCTCTGTAGCTGCAGAAAATAACGTAGGTTGAGAAAAAAAATTCCCTAAATGTCCCCTCCTCCCGTATTACTGCTGACACGTGTAAACAGACCACCAGATCTTGTTCTGTGTTGAGTCTGCTGGCTGTGAATCTTTACTTATGAAGGTGTCTCTTATCAGCAGTTAGAGCAAATAAAATCTGCTGATTTCTTCTTGAAATACAACAGCTCTGACTAGGTTAGAGGGAGCATGCATTTGGTTTAAGAACTTATTTCCTGGCATTCAGCAAAGTGAAAACTAAAAGGCAGGCACTAATGTGAATTAATTAACAGAGAATCAACTGTTGAGATGCAATTCCCCACGGATGTGTAAGCAGGGCAGATAAAATGCCCCAGGCCTGACCTCTATTTTAGTTTTGTGCCCACCCTTGCTTACTACACCTATTAGTCTTCCCTCAAAAGTCAAACAACATAGGCTGGCTCTATAAACATCTACAAAGTAAACTAGTGTAATTCAGTGTCACGAACACTTACAGCACCATATAGACTAATTTAATTTTTTGTTTGTTTCTGGAAAACAGTCACTTTTTTTATTACGTTCTCCCAAGAGAATTAAGTATGGAGTTAAGTTGCTCAGAATAGCTGCAGGTGCTTAATAGCATCTATGAGGTTTGGGATTTATTTTAAAGGAGTGTTCCTATAGTCCATCTGATGTGTTTGCAGCTAACATTTTAAATACATAAGCTTCTAACATATGGCCTTAGATGCAACCTATGTATGACCATAATGATTTTGTTTTAGTAGTTTAAAAATACAAAATACATATTCTTTTAGATTGCACCTGAGTCTTCTTGTAAAATCTTAAATATTTTTTACCATGCAGACCTCTTTCTCAGGGACTTGAGGAATAATCTCAGTTTATTACCCTTTTATTACCTATCTAGTAGCAGAAAATTGCAAATCTTGATTTTAATTTGGAGGTAGTCTGAAGTCAAGAGAACAGCAAGACTCTTGTCTTGGTATCCTTTGCTAACATTTTCTCCCATAACATTACAAGATTCTCTGAATCCAAATGGATGCTGATATTCTTTAAATGTTTGATTTTAACTGAAGTGTTTTTAATGTGGGAACTTTTTGCATGGTCTTCATATTATTTTATTTTTATAAAGAATAATAATTTAAGTGTTGCCTAGAGAATACAAACACTTTCATAGTGTAAGTCTAGAATTATACATGCAAGTCTCCTTTTTGGTTTTGGGTCAATTTTGCATGGCTTTTATGTTTGAAGAAGAAGAAAATCACATACTTAATTTGATTTTGTCTGGACATCTGAGGGCACATTGGCTGTTGTAACTCATGCCAACATACACTGTGTTAGGTGCTGCCCTTGTAATAATTTATTTCTGTAGTTAAATGATCTGTCACTGCTGTGCAATTTAGGCATCCTGGAGCTAGCTTTAAACAAGCTATCCCAAGAAATGGTAGCAGCGGAGCTACAGTAAAACAGAGCTCTGTGTGGGTTAATTGCTAAAATATTTGCCCAACTTCTTGAGCAGGTTTTACAACCCTTGCTAATCTCCTCAATGCAGCTGTATTTTGACAGCTTAGATGCTGGCTGCAGCCCAGTTTCAGGTAAGCCCCAGTATGAGGGTGTAGCTCTGCCTGCTCAGCAGAGCTGGGGTGGGCACACACTGAGGCTGTGGCTGGTGTTTAGGGGATGCCTGGCAGCTGCACCCATCCCCTGCCCCTCTTGTTATGCTGGGTCCAGGGACTGATCTTGAAAAACGCCTGCCAAAAACCTAATTGTTTTTCAGGCGGACCAGGTCCTCATTCCAGCTCCCCAGGTGAGTGTTGTTTGTGCCGGGGTGCTGCACCAAGGCAGAGGAGGCAGGAAGAGGGAGCAGCCGCTTCAGCCTGCCTTGCTGCTGACAGGCAGTTCCTAGAGCCACGCTCTCGCTTTCGTTTCTTGGGTGTCACCAGCTGTTACTGGAAGACACTGGTGCTCCAAGGCTCAGAAGCCCAAACATACACAAGGGACAGATTTGGGGAGGAGCTCTCACTCCCTTCTTATAACTGGGTCTTTCAGGAGTAGTATTCAGTATTCTTTCTCTTGGTCAACCTGTCATTTAAAAGAGAAATATTTGACCAGATCTCTCTGCGAAAAATCACACACAATTTAGAATGTGCTATGCCTTGGTCCCGGAGTAAAAGGTCATGATTTTTATGTGGCATGCTGTTTTTTCCCCAGAGCAAAGTGAACTACTGTACTAGAATCCACACTTCTCCTAAACCCATGTGAGTAACAGCTGCTGCCAGGCAGCAGCCTGTCTGGAGCTTAGAATTTCTGAAGTATCTACTCAATGCTAAATGTGTGGTACTTAACAACACACGGGTATATCTATTCTTGAACAAAAAGGACATTAAAGAATGACGTTGGTGTAAATTGACATCGAAGAATGCTACTTGGTAAATCAATACCTGATTGAAAGGCAACAGAATTTCCAGATAAGGTAAAACAGGTAACAGTGAATGTTGGTAATAGTAAGAAAAGAAAAAAAAAGCTGAAGACTCATTGGAAATTATTAAAAATAATTTGATCAGATTTATTTATTTTGTCTTTGTGAAACAATGATGTTACTTGCGTACTGCTTTTAGCAGCTGAGTTGGGAAAGATTTTTTTAATATATTTGCGGTTCATAAGAGAACCTCTTTAAGGGACAATATAATTTTAAGCCTTGTATGCATAAGTTTTTGAACTTACTTTTATGATACTTTTTTTTAAAAAATATTTATACAGGAGATTTTTCCTGAATCTTACAAGATGAGAGGCTGAGAAGAAAGTTTTCTTTATTTCTACCCCATTTCAACCTATTCTCTTATTTTATTCTGTTCTGTGATTTAGAATAACCTTTGGAGAGGTACCAAGAAAAATACCTATCCTTGACCTAAGTGTTATAGGAAGGTTTTAAATTGTTTTTACAAATCTGCAGCTAGTCATCTTTGAGAACAGAGCACTGCTCTATTTTGGTAACTCTACACATCTGCAGAGGCTTTCAAGGTGGATTCTGATAAAAGAATATGCTCCAGCCTTCTAACAGCTCGTCTTTTAGATTATCTCTCTATTTTTTTACCATTAGAAATGATTTTCTGAAAATTTGCTATCTGTCTCAAAGGGAGCTGCACTGCTTATGTTCCCCGAAAATCCAACTGCTTTTGTCATAGCCCAAACAAAGATCAAGTAGTCCAGATGTGAGCAACCCATTGCTGAATTTCTTTACCTCAAAACTAGTGCATACCATCTTCCCTAGAACAGTCCAACAGGATCCTATGAAAGTCCATGGGATCTTTTACAAGGCCCTGCTGAATATTTGCATAAACCAAACTTTAATCTATTGACTTTTAGCAAAGTTTTAGAAATTCTAAAAGGCAGAAACAAATCTTGTATTTGAGACATACTGCTGGCATGTTTCAGCCCCGAATTAGTGAGTTTATTTATGACTTAAAGGTATTATGTTACAAGCAGTTGTCCTCTCTATTATAACAAAAAAGAGTGGGGTAGGTTTGGATATCATTTGTTAACCCATATACGTAGGGTTTTTTTGCCAGGTGGTTTGTATTGTACAATCTGTCAAGTTATACATCCAGCATGCAATGCAAAACATACACAGATTAGCAGTGAAAATTCAAAAAGTTTATTAGTTGCAACCATTAGAGTGATAGATTAGGAGAAAGGAAATGTAACTGGCAGCAAGTTTAGAGAAGACTCATTACTAGACTAGCTTGCTTCACTTGTTTAATCGTGTCTTATGAAAAATGTTATATGAGAAGTTCAATGAATAATGCAGCCTTCATTAAGTTATGTAAATTTATGTATCTTCCTGGGTGGGTTAGAAATAAGTTATTTAATGAATCGATTTGCTTCCAAAGTGTAAAAGTAGCAGAGACAGCTTTTAAAGAGTCTGAGATTTAAATATTTAAATGTGACAGACAGGAGGTAGCTGGTAGTAGGACATAATACTGCTGCTTTAATAGGTGTTTACAGCTTGCCTCTCAGTTGCAACATAAGCAGGGTGACATATGAAGTATTCTCAGTTAATTAAAGTGTTATTTGTCCCTTTATCAGCAGTCCCAACATTGCAGTTTCACTTATGTATGCTGTTAGTGCCCCAGAGAAACACACAGAACTTGTATGATTTGCTGGAAGGACCAGTTTAACAAAAGTGGCTAATGATGTACTTGTTTGCCAGGTAATTTTGTTCAAAAATACACAATCATTCATACCCTCATGGGTTTCGATGCATTTCTTTCCCCTGATTTACGACCATTTAGGAAAGGCTAAAACTCCATGGATTAAGTTTATGTTGCTCTGCAGGGTAACTGCCACAATACGAGAAAATTACAAACCCAGGACTACATCAGCTGTAGTCAACGTGGTGTCCCAGCACACCCAAAAATGTCAACTTTTCTTACACCTCTCCCAAAGCAAATCCTTGGATTTGGGCCTCACAGCTTACGCAGAAGGTCAAAGATTGTTGGAGGCTGTTTTTGAGCAAAGAGTGGAATAAATTCCAGAGCTGAGGGCCCCTCACAGGATCTCTCCAGAGATAAAAGTAACCAAAATGCAGTCAGTTCCATTTGCACCCTTTTGAGTAGGATGCAGGTCAGTAACTTTCTGAGGTGGTTGGTAGCTGAAAAGGTCTGTGTCAATACTGGGTGGTGGTCTAGGTACAGCTGAGACAGCTTAAGGAGGAGCTGCACCTATGAACATATCTACCAAGACTATGTTAATTCATCTTTGTTAATGTTGCTTTAAATGAAACATGCTGCTTCCTCCAGGAATCACTGTTTTGAGGGTAGAGCAGCACCCTGGTTTGGGAATATTTTTCTGATGTATAGGGTCAGTATTAACTGAATATATTTGTCTCTGGAAAATACACTGTTTTTCTGTGTAAAATGTCAGCAGAGCAAGTATCTTTTCAGAATTGAATCTGAATTTCCAGTGGAATGACATTAGGTCTTGGTTTTTTTGGGTTCCTGACTTAATTGACTGAAAGAAATAAGGGGCTGTGGAGTGCTTTACCTAACATCCTTTATTTTATATCTGAGCCCTTCTGAATTAACTACCTGGTTGTATCCTATGAGAAAACAAAGAAGGGACTGGATATTGCCCTGCTAGCAATAGTAGTGCCAGTCTGTGGTGAACAGGGTTGGGGTTTTTGGCTTCTTACTTAGAACATACACCTACTCATAAAACATCATACTCCTGTCCAAAGCTTCCCTTGGAAGCCAAGGGACCACTGAGTAATCGGAAACTGCTCCCTGACCTGGCAATAGCCTCCTCTTTTGTGAATTGTCCTTAACTTTGACAGGAATGGAAGGAGATAGAGTGGGAACAAAGGGGAATCAGCAGTGAGACAAACAGCCCCACCTCTAGAGACAGCCCTGGCTGCCTAACACCCTGATGTTATCCTTCTTATCCCGCACTGTCTGGCTCTTTGTGTCATTATATATTAAATATATATTATTGATGTTAATGATGCTGCCTACAGCACTGCTGCAACATAGCACATGCATTATAAATCTAGAGAGTAAAGAGAGAAGTTCATTAATCTTGTTTGTAGTAATGGCATGTTGTGACTTTTTTGCTCATTGTATGAATTAAATGACTCAGACTTGTGACATTTCTGAGGGGACCTAGGGGACCTTTCCTCTAACTGCGACTAAGAGCATGTTGGTCACTGAAATGCACTAATTGTCAGTCAGCATCTCTAGAAAAAAAATTAAAATGTCAATCATGGGTGTGCACAAAAACGTACATTTTACAGAGATGTGCCTGTAAAGGGGAACCATCCACTTTTTATGGAATTGTCTTATTGTTCTCCTCTTTTGCATATTGTTAGTACTTTTTTCAAGCTACTTTGCAGATGCACTTATCAAAGCATTTAGGAGGAAAGGAGACTAGCCAAGCATGCTGATGAGGAAAACCAAGAATCCTTAAGCAGTCAAAGGTACTACTTGTTTGTTTTGGTGGCTCCTTGGTAATTGTCCTTTTCACCTTTTATTAACCTGCAAATGGATTAGTCCTAGTAAACTAAAGAGGAGAGACCGGTGCACAACCCACTGCCCCAGAGATAAGGTCACAAAGAGGGGACGTGTCCCGAGTACAACCTCGGAGAAGAAATAGAAGTCTGAAGGCATTTACACTATGCTGCCATTGCGCTTTACTGGCCCTACTGTGATTTACCGTATCAGTTCAACTGCTGACACCTTTATGTCCCTCCCTCCTATCCCAGCAGGCCACAGAGACACAGTCCATGATAGATGCTGGTGAACTTTTCCTCTGATCACCTTCTGAAGAACTTTCCCATAATCTATTGTTTTCTATCACAGTGGAAAACAAAACAAGGGTTTTTTTTAACTTTCAGTTACCAGCTATTTTGCCCTAACTTTAAAGCAATGTACTGAATTTATTACATCAGTGTGAAAGAAGTTTTAAACTCTTGTCTCTTTATCCTACTCCCTGAACTTAACATGGTCCAGAGTAAATCAACGTAATTGCTGTTAGACCTACATTGTTGCAGGAATGTTTTATATTCCATGTTGTCAGTTATTTAGAACAGTTAATTGAAATTGGAAACATAAAAAGAGGAAAGCTACAGTTAAGAAATTAACTTTTTTTTTGGTGCCTGTGGCTACTGTATGAATTACATTAAAGTTAGTGTTAGCTCTTTATATAAGACTAAAAGTGCCTGGAATATCTAAAAGGAAAAATACAGTTGTAGATTCAAGGCAAGTATTTCACTTAACTGACCACAGAAAAATGTAGGAACTCATTTTGGATTGAGATGCAGCTGATCTAACATTCTTCTTTCTAACTCCAAAATAATATATTGATACGTTACATTCACTTCTAAATAAATAAATGCCATGGTCTACACCTGGTTTTGTCTCATCAAAATTTAGCACCAGTATTGCTGCATGAGGGGAAAAAGAAAGTCACAGCAACATTAACAAGGGGTATATTGAAGACAGTGCACTTGGAAGAGGGGGAAACTGTGCTCTAAACTCCCCTGTAACTGTTCCTCCTCGGAGCATGCCCTCAGCTAACTTCCTTGCTACTGCAGCCCATGGAAAGGGTGAGCAGAGATGCATGTACAAGCAAGCTTGTCCTGTGTACAGAGGCATCAAAACGTGTGTAATAGGGAGTTAAGGAGTGGTTGGATTGGGAAGCAGGTAGCTGGGGAGAGCTGAGTCAGTGCTTGTCATGAATGTTCTAATTCCAGTGCTGATCAGCTTCATCCTTTCAGCAGAGAACTATGTTTGAGGAGGTCTACGATCAAATGTTCCTAAATATGCTTTCACAGTCTTGTACAAGGCTCTCTGCTCTCTCTGGGTTGTGACAGTGTTGCAGATTCAAAGTGGTTTTCTTTGAATTAATATCTGCTGCTGCATCGTGGCTTCCCCTCTCTCCTGCAGATCCCTGGTACAGAGGGTAAATTAGGGCCGTGTCCTCTCTAGCTCCCTGCACCTCTCTCCCCTGTATCAGGCTTTCCTACCGTCAGGCTTTCCCTTTCTCCTCACCTCCCTTAGCATTGCTCAGGGTGGCTCCGTCTCCCCATCTCTGTCGGTAGATTCCCATCATTCCCCTCTGAATTCCCTTCCCCAGTCTCCTACCCCTAGTGAAGGCAGTTTCTCCAGTCTTTATTTGTCTGGGAAAGACGTAGCTCATTTATCTGGGACAGGGAGGATGGGCAGAGATGAGAAAGAGCCATTGTTATGCTGAAAGCAGTTAATGGGTGCCACCAGGCACTTGTGTGATCTAAAGGCCGTAGCAGAAGTCCCTTAAGCTGTGCTGAAGCTGCTCAGGGCTAAAGGGTTTCCCGTTTCTCCTCTGTTTTCAAATTTTTCTCCAGTTGAAGAAGGGTCTGGGACTGCTCTTCACCATTCCTTGGCATTTTCCGATGGATTTGTTGGGGTAGTCAAATCACAGCATACTACAGAGGGAGAAACACTCTCGAGCTGAGAACAGCTCTCATGACATGTCTGTCATTGAAGACCTGAGGCTTCGGTTTGGAGAGGGCTTTGGAGAGCTGGGCAGGACCTGTCCTGAGTGGGAAGAGCTGGAAACTGAAGCTGCAGGCAGGGCTCCATGTCTGCTTGGAGCTGTGCTCTCTGGGGGACTGTGTGGAGGAAGGTGCGATTTGCAGACCTGGGCCCTTACTTTCTCCAGAGTGTTTAAACATGCCATGAGAAAAAAAACCCAACCCCCCCCCATTTTTCCAGGAGAAAATTTTTTTTTGCAGGAAGATGCTGAACCTTCAGCAGCTATGTAGGTCAGCTCCATGGTCTGAGTGTCCCTATTTGATTAGAAGTCTTCCTTTCTGTTTCTGTAGCAATTTGCCTTAACTCATGGCTGGACTGGAACTTCTATGGTTCAATTTAAAAGCCTAAATAACTCAGGTTTTTACACAAAAATCGTGAATTGTCATGTTTCTTCCACTTTTCAGTTGGTGAAAGTGTGAATTACTGCTCACTTTTTCAGTTCTGCTGTCTAAAGACTTGAAAACTACTTAAGTTTTCACCCTTTCCCACCATTTTTTCTCTTTCTTTCTCACCTCCTCTCTGGATCACAAAATGCTGACATTAATATATAACGCTCCACAAGCAGTAAGTCTCTCAGAATTTTCCTTGTGATCTAAAAATTTGGAAGATGAGTAAGATTTTGCTGGTCAGAAATTGAGTGTTACTGATTCATTGAAACAAGTCCAAGTGGCTGGTGAGATGAATGTAAGTATGATGTAACGGATAATTAGTGACTTCTAAGGGAAAATAATGTGTCAGAGATTGCCTACAGATACACCTTCTAAAATGGTATGGAAGATGACTGTTTCCATATTCCCTGATAGGTATAAGGAAGGCACTTGGAATAAATTTTGCAAGAAATAGGGTGCCTGGCATATGGTGTCACATCCAGCCCAACTCAGCAGTGGCTGACGTGGTTAACATATCATTGTCCTTTAATGGTCTATGAAAATGAACTTTTGATCTCAGTGCTGTTTTAAGTAAACAGATGACCCCATCAGGCAACACCACCCCATTTGGGAGCTCAGCAGAGGCTAAAGCTAGCAGTAAAAATCTGCCTTTTACAGACACTGCTAGTGAACTGTGAACTTTTGTCCGGGGGGTGGTGGTGGTGAAAGGACACAGGAGGAAGTAGGAGGAGTGACATTTAGGCCTTACCAATTTCTTACCAGATTTTTTTAAACTTTACTTCCTTATGTCAGAAGGAATGTTGGCAATTAAGAGTATTATCCATGAATAAACCCGTGAGGAAGAAAAGGTTAGTAACCCTGCCTTCTTCCCCTAAAGGTTGCCTGTGCAGTGGCAGGAGAGAGTTCACATCTGGTTCAACTGTCCTCTGGCTGCAGTGGCAGTCCAACACTCTCTTGCTTTTAGTCTGAGTGATGCTGAAGAGTGGCGGGCAGCACAAGTGCAGGCTTTGGCCTGTTGAGATGAACGGGGTGATAAAGTGAGTGTCTCTACTAGAACTTGGGTGCCAACTGAACTCCTTCCCATTTCAGTGCTAGAAACCAAAACTGTATTGCAACGTGCTGTACTCAAGGACTACCCCAGTCCACTTCAAATTAGATCTTAAAAGAGGTTTTTCATGAGCAAGAAAATTCACCGTCTATAACTTTTCCCCCCAGATTATTACAATCGTCTTTGTTCGGACAGATTCATTATTTTGAAGTTAAGGACTGCTTTACACCATAAAGCTGAATAACCTTTTTTTTGTTGTTGTTGTTGGGGGGAAGGGAAGGGAATGGAGCTGCACAGCCTTTCGCCTTCCAGCCTTACAAGTAAAGCCAAACTTCTGGGCAAGCACTGTGCAAAATGCTTTTTCCCTCCCCCTCTTCCAGTGATGGCTGCAAACAAAGGTCTTTAGGGCTGGCTACTCCAGACTTCACGACTTTTAAAGGTCTTTACTTGACTGGAGATCAAAGGTTTCTCCTTAAAGAGTTTATCACTCAGACAAATACTCTGCAGTTAGCATTTCAAACTGGGTTTACAAGTCAAATAATTTAGCAATTTCTTCTAACCGTGTGGCCTTATGCAGAGTCTGCTGGATGCCAATTATAGCACCACTTTGACACAGAGTGCAGCACTATCTATGGACAAATGTGTGTGCCCTTTTCAACATTCTTTACTGCAGAAAAAAGAGGTTTCCACATATTCTAAGTAGGTCCCAGATTGCTCAGCTGGAGTTTGAGTTCCCTTGCTGGTGTTGCGGATTCCTTACTTGTCACCTTCAGTATGGCTCTTCATTCTCTTCATCTCTCTTCACCCTTGCAAAAAGTGTTTTTCTCCTTTGAAAGCATAAACACTATGAAGTTAAACAACTGGATGTTGGGCATTATTATCGCTGGTGTAAAATGCAGAAATGTGACTAAAACAACATCTTAAATATTGTTCAAATGTCCTCGACCATTAACTCTTCTCTTTTCAATATTGTTATCAGAATGTCCTGGTACCAGGAAGAGAAGATTGCCTGTCAGGCTTGTGTGTAGAAGCCAAGCCAGTGCCAAAAATGCTCTTGTCAGCAAACCTGCATCAATTGCTCTGTAAATGTTAGTTGCCTGAGTCCAGAGCTCTGTTTATTCTCTGTTCTACGTTATCCTGTTATGTTTTACACAGGTTCTCTTGCCGTGCTTGTCACTTGGAGCACCTTCCAAAAGTGCATTGAGCAATGACACTCGCACTCATCTTGGATTCATGTAAGTTTTCATCTCAGCAGGCAAAGAAAATTTGCCGTTGAGTTTTTTGGGGAATGGTGAAACTTGTTTCTGTTAGTATTTTACATACTTCTTCACACACACACAAAAAGATGTTTACACGTACTTTAATTTGAATGTAACTTCATGGTAAATTTGTGGTACCATTAAATTGTGATTAGAGTAATATATGGGACTCATTGAAGAGAAGTTGCCTAGGCTTACACACACTACCAACCTGTTGTAAGCAGAGCTGTGTAAGAAGTATTATAGATCCCATATACCTCTTCTTTATATCCCATCAAGGGGGGTTTTGCTCTGCCTACTGGCTGTGGAGGCAGAGGGTCTTACTTTGGCTGGCAATTCCAGAACTGAAGAATTTTTTGGTAACGGAAAATGATAAGTGGGTCAGATTTTCAGAGAAAAGGCTGAGTGGTTTCTGACAACACTCTTCATAATAGTTTAGCTGGCTAATTTTTTTCAATTCAATGTGCACAGAAAGATAAGGAAAAACATCGGCATGTTATGGGTAATCTGTGGCATTCATTTTTTCCAGATGGATGTTCTTTCTTGTGAGTGACTGATCAATAGAAGAATTTCATGTTTTTATTAAACAAATGGTGTGTTCTACCTGCATCTGTAGGTACATGAAAGTTGGTTAATTTAGGACATATTAAGTACATATGAGGTACAAATTATTCCCTCTAGTTCTATATGACTATGGTATCCACCCAGCATCGTGATAACAGTGTTGAATTCCTAGGAACATTTTTGATCACCAGACCCTTTCCCTCACAAAGAGAGTGGTTATTTTCTAAGTTACTGGAAAATACATAGCTTCTATTGCCCAGGCTAGTAGTTTCTACAAGAAGTCATGGTCATTCATACAAAAGTTGCAGACTGAGGAGCACAGATGGTGTTGCATCCCTCTCCAGGCCAGTTTCTGTGTTATAGCCTGTCCTTGCCCAGTGTCTACACCATTCAGAAGGCCTTTGCAGATCAGACTGAGGCTAAGGAGGTTACTATGTCTCTTCAAAAGCAGGAAAATTAATTTCTGGAGGGAGTTCAGGAGCATCATCTAAAAATCATAATGAGATCAAAAGGTTGCCTAATTCTACTGAGAAAAACTGGTTTCATTTCTGAATATTACAGGAAAAGGTAACATTCGGGTGAAGGCAGTAACAGTTACTGTGTTCAAAGTACCTATAGTGCTACAACTGAGTCATGGTACCCAACCCACCTGTCCATAAGAAAAAAGTTGGGAAAAGAGAAATGTAATGGAATGTAGACTTTGATAGATTCATGTACTGGAGAATTACCTAAAAGACACATGTTAGCATGCCGAAGACTACAGAAGCAAAATTTGATTTCTGGTAGGTTGCAATTTTAGGTGGGCATTCAAGAGTGAATCCGAACTGGACTCTTGTCAGTATTTGTAGGCTGCTGCATTATTTTTACCTTCCTTGATTTACCTCCTTTCAAAGCAAAAAACCAAAATAACCACTCTTACATAATTATTCTAAATTGACAATATGATAAAAAATTACTAAAATACTCAAATCAAGTTCATTCATGATGCTATGATGTCAAGATGTCATTGTCTAACAAGGAGCATGCAACATTATGTACAAAAGCAAGGCACAATTAGGAAGACAACCTCATTTAAATTGATAGCAAAACCCTACTTGAATTTGAAAAGTCAGGTTGTATCTGGCCAGAGTTTATTGCAGAACTTCCCTAGCAACCAAGTCTTTATGTAGGAGTCCTATAAGGACCCTATCCTTATTTATTTTGATACTACTTAAAATGTTTTCATAGCATCAAGGAATGTGAACCATGGACCAGGAATCTGAAAGAACATTTTCTGCCCTGTCTCTGTGCTCAATAATGTATGAGTCTCAAGGGTCCTAGATGCATTAATTTTTTACTAGATTCACTCAGGATGTCACCTGAAAGAGGGAAAATAGCAATGATGTCTCCCTTTCATCTAATTGCCTACTAATGGAAGTTGCTATCCAAGACTTAAGAAACGTGAGTCATACTTTGGCTGGGTGACATGCTTCTAGCCCTTGCTGGGAAAGCATTCCTAACCACAGAGATTGCAGCAGCATGGCAGACTGCTCAGCTTCACAGCAGAAATTTGACTTTACCTGGAATTGTGCCAGAGCATGATTGCAAGTATTTGCTGGTCTGTCCAGGAAGCAGGATGCTATCACAGGAGATGGAGCGCTCATCTGAAAGTGAGTGGCTTGGTTATGCATTTGATGAAAATGTACATCTTTTGAAGAAAGCTTGATTAGGCCGAGGGTAAGCTAGATGTCAATGTAACTTTCATAGTGGTGAGATGGCAACCCTTAACTGTTTTAGAGATTGCAACCTGCAACGTTGCACTGTGTAACAAACATCCAAAATTTCTAATGACGGGCATGCTTGATTTTTAACAGAAGAATACTTCAAATGCTGAAAGTTAAGCTCCTAGGGACCCCAGTTCCAAAGGCTCAAGTATTGCCCTCCATGATTTATTTAAATTGTTTCCTATGACGACAATACAGACCAGTGCACTGGGGAGTGTATTTGCCCACTGTGGTCCCCAGTGACAAGACTGAGGCACGGAACAACAGCACTGGCTTACTGCAGAAATGCTCAGACGTCCTAGTGGGCTATCACCTTTTCTGTGCCTGAATGTGAACATTGTCCACTTCATTATCTCTGTCTTGAAAGGGGAATTGAATAAAAGATAGTCATAGACCTGAACCTTTCTGAGTGATTTATCAAGTAGCAGGAGAAATCTGAACATGAGAGTTAAATCTGGAAAACAGCTGTGTTATGGACAGACTCAATGCAAAGTACAAATTCCTTGTTCTCTCATACCCTATTCAGTTTGTTCATGTTATTCCAATATAGAAAATGGGTATTCAGTTTTGCATTCATTACTCAAATACACAACCAGTATAAAAGAATCCCCTTGTCTCAAAAGGAGTTGTGATAGGTCTGAGTTAAAACAGCAGGACTGGGCAGTAAGTCATACACTACAGAATCATAACTCCTTAGCATAATATCATCATGTGCCACAAAATCTAGAAACTAAAATATTCATATTGACTGTTGAAAGATCTTTCAACAGTTCACCACGTCCTAAGGTATGTTTTTTTTTGGAAGTAATGTATAATACATTCCTGCCATTACTACTGCGAAGTGGTTCGCAAGGTAAACCTGCAGATATAAGTGATGGGAGGAAGAGGGGAGCGAGAGAGCTTGTTTCTAAAGTCTAATTTTGAGGGAAGCTATATTAGTATGTCAATACCTTGCAGATGTTATTTTACAGATGACTTTATTTTGGCAGAAATGTGGTAGTTTCTGTATCAGAGCTACTAATGTTTATCATAGATAATATATGTTATCTTGGCACTGGATTGGAAAGGATCATCTTTGACACTGCTGTTCCAGGTAATTGCTACCTAGTCACAAAGCTCATTCTCTAAATGTATCAAATTTGATCTTAAAAACAGCTATGTTACTTTCTTCCACTATTCTTAGTGAAAATCTCTTCTTGAATGTCCTTTTCCTAATTGTTAAAACCCTCTTTGAAATCCAGAAAAAAAATTGTTCAGAACTAGATTGTACCTATTTATTCTTGCACTAATTTGGTTTTAAAATTAATTAAGATTTCCCCCATTGTTAGTACAGAGAACTATTGTAGCAGACTTCATTCTATTGCAGCACATGAGGTTTTTCATGCTCTTTTCCAGTGTTCCGTCAGTCAATTTTGAGCAAAGATGGATTTAAAATATGGGTTAATGTGAACAGTATTCCAGAGACTCAAACAACACCTTCTCCAGTGTTATGAATATTTGCCTATTTCCACTGGAAATGCCTCACCTCATATATTCCAGGATAACTTTTGGGTTTCGCAGCTATGCCATGTTGGAAACTCAATCGTTCCATGATCAGGTAATACCTCCTGATCTTTTTTTCCCCCTTCAGTTGTCTCCAGCTGATGAGAATTATTCATCTCATCTTAGTCTAATTTAAGTTCTCACTATTAGTTGCCAAACATATACTTTATATAGCGTGTTTCATCCCACCTTAGCTACTGGCCCATTCTTGAGTGCCACTCTCTTTTGGACACTACAACCCTCGTGACTTTTTGTCATCTTATGAGATGAGATGGTCATAAAACTGATCACTGAGAAATTGCAGTAGTAATCTCTCATTTAACCACCTCTGACCAAGTAGTATTACTCTTTTAGCGCCTTCCCATTAGCAAAATCTTTATCCACCTCACAACTCTCAATTCCTACCTTCTGTACCTTAAACCCCTTATGAAGCATGACATCAAGTATTTTTCTTTTTCCATGTCCAGAAATTCTGTTAGTTTTTCAAAACAAACCATCATGAAATGTCTCGTCCAGTCTGATACATTTACTATGAATCTCACTGATAGAGCTGAGCTTTGCATGTTAGTTCTGTACAATTTCCTGTGAAACAATCCTGAACTTGTCAGGAAAAATTCAAACTGTGTGCATTTCAAATATGGATGATGGTATTGTTGACAGGTGCATCTTTGTGGTACATCAATGCAATATTCAAAAGCTAATTCCACCCATAAGAATAGAATGCAGAAGCAGGATAATGCTTTTTAAATGCTTGTCTGACTTGCTTATTTTATCTGTTGATTTCTCCGCTCAGAATCAAAATGATGGAATTCTTTCAAAGCTAATGAATATATTTTCATGACTACAGTTGTGCAAAATATCATCTTTATTTATTGACTGATTAAATCTTTGTAATAGGAACATGACATAGCTGATCAGTCGTAACAGAAAAACACTCTTCAGAAGAGTGAAGAAATATTAGTAGTCTCCCAATTACAAAGAAATGGTGTATATACTAATATCTTCGTGTATACACTAATGCTGTCAATAATTTTATGACTTCACATCCTTTTGAGATCTAGATCTTTGTGCAGTGCAATGGATTTGAGAAGGAAAAAGAGGAATTTTTCTCTTTTTTTTTTTGGTATAGACAGCCTCGGATATAATTACCTATACAAAGCTATCTGTAAACTCTTCAAAGAAATAGAGATGGAATGTAGACAGGCTTCAAAAATTTTCATGGACTGTGTTGTAAAATACCTTCTGGAATTTGTACACTAGCAACTCTTTGAATAGTGGAAAAAGTTTTTAATTCTTCAGATTCTAACTCCTAGCTCTGTTTTTTTCCCATATATTTTTTAATCAATGACTTGCAATTAATAATTTTTTTTTAAAAAGGGAATAAGGAAGTTGTTTGGACTCATATTTGGTCAGATGACAAATACATATAGTAAGGAACTGAAATATTTTCATTACAAAATGAAAAGAAGCCATGTTAAATAGGTTTTTCCTCCTCAAGGAAAAATAACTGCATATTTATAACTTCTGAAATCCAGCTAAAAATTATAAGAAGGTAAACATTTCTGCAGGTGACTTCAAACTTCAACACCTGGTTTTAAACCACAGAACCACCTGTGCAGTGTTAAACATGAGAGGAAGGAAGTACAGTACACAAGGTAAAAAGTACAGGGCAAGGCAATGTGATGTATCCCTTAGGTCAAACAAGAGGCCGTTTGTAAATGACCCTTCTGAGGCAGAGTATGACTCCCAAGACTGAAGCCCTCTACAAAGGGATGCATAAATAGCAGTTGTTCACAGCAAGGGTTATACTATATGGCTATTAGAGTGAATAGAAGCAACTCACTTCTTGCCAATGACAGGAAATAAGGTCAAGCAAAGATAACAGGTCTTTGAATTAGAGGTTTTCAAAATATTAGTCTTACGCCTTCAGTATGGAGTTGAATGAGTGTTTTGCTTTAAAATGTCCTACTTGTAAAACTCAAGGACATTTGAAACCAAGTGTATGAAACTGCAGTAATTAGATTTTTATGCCTGCCTTACCCAGTTTCACTTCATATAGGCAGTATATTTAATAATACAGTCATTATGAATGCAAATAATTAAAAAAGGCAGCTGAGGGCTTTTGGAGATGTTTTGTTTAAATAGAATGTTCTATTGTTTAGATAGAATGTTCTATCTAAAAAGAAGGGGGAAGAAAACATGCACTATGCCAATGCTGTAATAGCACTGTTAAACATGTAAGAAAATAAGTTTTTGTATATCAGCATCTTGTTTATGACTAATCTTTAATACCTGCACGTGGTGCAGAAAAAATTCTGTTTTCCAATAATTTTTTAGTGGATTAACTGCGTAATCAATTTTGAAAGTGACCAAAGCCTCAGCTTTTTATTGTTTTGGCATTTGATAAAGGAAAACTGGTCTTTTCCTGTTACATGTAGCTGAATGTGATCCATAAATCATCACCCAAACCCAGTCACTACCATGTTTTAGTCTGCAAGCATTTAATATCAGATTTTTTTAGGGAAATAGTTTTACAGTGATTTCTAGAAGTTCAGTCTGAGCTACTGTCCTCTTATCTCATCACTTCAAATTTTACAAGGTACTTTTTTCCTGTAAGTTATTGAATGTAAGTTTTTGAATGCGATGCGTTCAATAGAGGAGATTCAAAATCAGTGGAGGTCCCAGCACTAGTGAGGGTAGGGGCAAAACATGAAAAAAATGAGTATACCTTTTTTTTGTAGCACCTCTGGTAAAATAATATATCACATTTATTTTTTATTTAAATTTTGTAGTCAAAATCAGAAATCAAAAAATACATAATTAAATGCCAAATTACTTTTTTCAACAGATATGCAGCCTATAGCATGTTTTGTCTCTACTGGCTACATATTTCCTATGTTTAGCAAGTATGCAATTTGATTTTGCACATATGTTCTTCTTTCAGTAAAATACAAACCACTGCTGGATAAATAATTCCTGAATATCAGTAAATTCATGTGGGATGAACAGATAGACTACATATTTTGTTCTAGTCTGTGTGTACACATTTGTGTTTCAAGTCGAATGTGTAAGGAACAACGCATAAGATAATTTTTTAGAAGATAATAGAAAATCTTGTCTGCGATTTAGCAAGAAAGGGTAAAAACTCTTGATGGTCACTAACAGGTGTTAGGTGGGCTAAAACCCCAAAAGTTAAACATCCTTTCACATTATCCCTTAATCATAGGCAATTTCCTTGATGCAGGAGTTTCATACCTTTCATAGGGATGTCAAAATGACCCATCTAAGTAGTTCAGCTGCAAGTCAAGGGAAGAAACAAGTTCACACATTTGTGTTCCTTTTGTAATGCTGCAGGTCCTCCTTTAAAATGACAGAAAGCATGTTTACACTTTTGGTTTTGTATTTAAGTGAAAAATCTTTCTCCTTTAGTATTGTATGCTTTGTTCAGTAATAAAATGCCAGTGATGTTAATTAGATAGATAAATATTGTTCCATGAGCAAAGTATTTTTTTCGGGTAAAAATGCACACTTTTGGCAGAAGAAAAATGAAATATTAAAATATATTTATCTTAAAAAATTATTATAGGCACATTTCATTCCTACATGACATTCTTCAGTTTATAGAGGGATCTGCAATTAATAATGAGATATCTGTAGTAGGGAAGAAATGCTGGAAATAATTGTATTTCACCTGTATTGTAAAGATTGTTGTTTTGAAACCGTAAGACAAAGTTATGTAGTTAAAAATGTTTTCTTCACTACCATATATCTCCTTAAATCACAAGAAACAAAAGAAGGTTGTAGTTCTCATCAGCTATACCACATCAGCAGTCTACTTCAAATCTGAACTCTAGACTGACTACACAGGAAGGGAGACACTATCTTCTTAAAACAGATACTACTCCAAAATTATAGATCCAATTGCTTCACAAAACTGAAACATTTGCCTGCTGTCAAAATTTCTTCCAATTAATATTTTACATATTTCAGTACATGGCTTTTGGAGGGGAAAATAGGGAGGAAAACCAAAAAGGTATGTATTGCATATATGTATCTTGCACCCTGTCAAGTGGAAGCAGACTATGGTTCAGCTCTAATTGTTCTATGCTCTCTTCATTTTAGCTGTATTAGTGACGATGCTTATTGAAGACTACAAAAAGGCAGCGTTGTGTTGAAGGTGGTTTTTTGAGCAGCCCATTTCCAACAACAAGGAGTTCATTCACAGGTGAAAAGGTTTGCTGCTCATCAGTAAGTTCAACAGAAAGAGAACCAAATATCTCATGATCATTTTCCTTCTCCCTCCAAGAAGTTTGTGTTGGTCAGTCTCATATAATTTCTTTAGAGCTTCATTATCCATTAAGCCTGAAGTACTCTTAAACAGTACATTTATGTCAGTCTAGGCATGTTGGAGGAGAAAACCTACTCCTTATCTGGAATTTCTCAAAGTTTAGCAGCAGGTAACTCTAAAGTTTTGAGCCTACTCACTCAGCAGCTGTTATTCAACAGTCAAGTTATGTTAAGATATACTCAGGAATAGTAGTCAACTTTTCCCAAAGCACTTGCATCCAAAAACGCAGTAGCAATCAGGATTCTTTCCAGCACTCTGCTTCTACTACTGTGCTGGGAAGGTGTATATCATCCTTTTTTCCTGACAGAAATATCCACATCTCCAATTTCTTTTGGCCTTATTGAGGATGAACAAAGAAAGAATTTCTTTTTGCAATTCAACTTTCAGCTTCTTTTCACAAATATTTTTTATTATTTATTTTTCACTGGTTTTATGTTGTTTACAATAATGTTCACTTCTTCCTTTTTTTCTCATTCTAATTTTACCGGTTTTGAACAAAGGCCTTACCGGATGTTCCTTTAAACAATGTGCAAAGTAGGGTCAGCTTGACGACATGCTCTAGTTCTTTGTGGGTTTATATATATATATGAAAGATTATCTGTCTCACATTGGTCTTTTTTCTCCTCTTCATTAAGTTTTATGATTGTGTATTTCTACCATGAATTCTGTGAGCTCCCTGAGTGGTGCCAATCTCTTAGTGGTATTTGGGGTTTTTTTCTTCTTTAGGTCTTTAACTTTTATCTAAAAACATTTAAGAAATGATGTTTTATGTCCTTGTATTTGTCCCTTCGAGTTATTTGTAATTTTTAAAAATACTTTCTCCAAAGTTCACTGACTCTGCTCATTCTTTTATTTGGTGTTTGGATATTTTTTTGTAACTTTTAAGTTACAAAGTTAAATATTATATAGACTCTTGAGAGGTTTGAGACTCCTTCACATTTGCCATCTGTACCTGGGGATGTATTAAGTTGGTGAGCACAGCTGTGCTTCTGGGTCATGACTATACAGAGCTCAATCATTCTTTCGGAATTTTCACTCCCAGAGTAAGAAGCTTCCTGAACAGCACAATCTGAGATGTGTATTAAGATTATTTTGTCCTGCATAGAGCCACTACAAATGCAATACCTGAGGACTGCATTTTCTTTACATTTTTCTTTATGAGGAAACTGTCAGTATCCCTCTTTCACATATGACTCAGCATGATTCAGCACAGATTTTCAATTCCTCAATTTATGACCTAACTACTGGAGTTTTAGTATGGGCACTGCGCTTTATACATGATTTCTAACTCAACTTTTTAAAGGAAAAACTCCTTAAGAACATAGGGTTCTACGTCGTCTGATATTTGTGAGGCTTTGGATGAAAAATGTTTATGGAACACTGTACAAATTCGATTCCAAACTTGAGTCCTGCTTTATCATATCTGTCTACACAGGTGCAGGGTGTTTTCTTCTCTTGCTTTACATGCATAGACTTCCTCTGTCTATTGTAGCAACATTCAAAAACATTAATATTGCATCTGAGGTGCCTGCTGAGCATTTCCGACACTTACCCTGGGAGGGGCACACATGTTAGTAATGATATCTCCAGCTGCTGCTAAATAAATCATAATGCCATCTTAAAAACATTGACAAAATAGAACCAGATTCCATATTGAAAACTGGCCAATCTTTCATATGAATGTCTTTCACAGAAATTCCTGGGCACCTGTTATAAGACTTACTCTTCACTTTTAATTAAAAGATACCCATAAGTATTTTTATTAAATACCTAAGCACACATGGTCATCTCTTTTTATCTTTTGTTTCTTTCCATAGATTGTAAAATCATCTGCCAAGTATTGTACTCTGTGCAAAGTTTGAGGGTTATATTGAAACGGGGAACCAGGAAGATGAAAAATATATGTACATGTGAAAGTGTGCTTGCACTTATCTTTGTTTCATGTTGCTCTCTACAAATGAAAATATAATCATAGAACTGTTTCCTGCTGGAGTAGCATGAGTGTGTCAGAGAATAAGTTTTACACATATTTTAATAGTAAGGAATATAGACATACATGGAATATGATTTTTAAATAACTCAGTGATCACACACACACACAGAATATTATGAGTTGGAAGGGACCCACAAGGATCATCTAGTCCAACTCACCATCTAACACCCGTACAGAGACCGAGAGCACATCCCAGAGCGGTAACACAAACCTAGTTCCCTCACAGTCTAGCAGGCCACTCCGGGCCAGAAGGGAACCAGGACCATCCAGCCCCACACCCCCCAGCTAGACCATGTCACTAAGATACCTCCATATTTTTTGCATAAAGGTATTCAAATCAAATTTCTCAACTTTGAAAATTGATTTGTTATTTTTCTGGTCTCCTGTGATGAATGATAGACCTTACTACATAGGTCTTTCTTGTAATGTTCTTTGGGTTTTGTCACCTTTTAATCTGTATTACCTGATTTTTGTTTTCACTGAGGCAAACTGCACAATTAAAAAATTTACCCCCAGCCTACAGCATTCAAATTTACTGATAACTCTTTGTAAAGAGTTCTCCATGTTCCTTCATTGCTTTTCTTTCATGGAGGCTAACAAATCCCTTTCAATAGTCTCTTTCAGAAATATGATTTGGGGAAATTTTTTTGCCTGTGTCTCTGTAAGCTCGGCAGACCACAGACTGCTTTCAACAGGGGTTCTCAGGTTCTCTTTTAATCCTGCTGCGTGTTGTCCTTTTGAATGTTTTTTCCCTATTGTTTGAGCCCAAAACAGTAAGATAAAAGTAATGGTAATTGTCTTAAGGCTGATTAAATAAGAAACTTATGTGATGCAGAGTATGAAGAGAAACATGTATGCAAGGGGTGTACTTAAACCACCGTTCTCTACAGTGGGAGAAGTACAGTGTGTGTTCAGAGGCCACTGCTGCTGCCAATATTAACCTACCATTTTAAATGCATAAGGCCACTGTCATGCTGAAATTTTGTGTCATACAAGAGCTATTAAGAGGTGGACTGTAAATTAAAGAAGCATTGCAGCCACCAAATATTACCCTCTTCTTGTTTCTGAAAGTAGAGATTCACAAAAGTGCTCAGAAAATTTGTCTGTCAGGAGCTCCTTAGCGGACACTTGATTGGACAACATAATCTGGCAGAAATTTACTTGTATGCATTTTGATAGAAGTCACCAGACAACTCTGATTAGTATGAGTGCTAATTTGAAAGCATTCCAACATACAACATCACGTGTGTGCACAAGCAAGAAATACCACCAAGAATCTGACATCAGAGATGGGGTACCACATATCTATTAATTTAAAATCTACTAATTTAACACTGCCAAACCAGGAGGCCCTGTGTGCCTTTTGTTTAACTTGCTGTATTTATTGCCCAACACCTTTAAAACTCTGTTTATGCAAAGAGAATCCCTGATATTGTGCCAAGTTCAATGTTAGTGTGGTTTATAAGCTATTCCCATGCCCACTCGGCTAGAAAGTCTGCCCAAGGGCATAGGAAGGGTGTAGTCTAGTTTGGAACGGCTTAATACGATGAAGGATGTAATGCAACCCCATGATACTAGAAAGTAACACAGCATTTTAGATTAAGAATAGAATTTAGAGGTTTTTATTTTCTAGTTTAAATATACGCCAGGGAATGACAACAAGTTTGTTTTGGTTTTTGGTCTTTCTTAAGTTTGTTCCTCCAATCTTCTGCTTTAAGCAATTTTGTTTTGTGAATATGGCATAGGCAACCATCCATATTTTAGAGGCATATTCTATTAGTTTCTTTTCTTCTGGTAAAGTACTTAATAGCCAACAGTTTAATTGTAAGCTCATTTAAAATACATTGATAGTGTAAAATAAAATGAATCCAGAGTTCAAATTTCATGGGTAAGCCACTGATACTATTGAAACTGTTCCATATAATAAATTAAAAAAGGGGAGTAAAAATGGTCTGGGGTATTATCATACACAAAGTACGCTAAACATCTCATCTGCTTTCTGGCATTAACCCAGCTGAGACCTAGCTACCATGTAAAAAACAGATTAAACTAACATCCATCAAGGTGAAAGATAATTATTGCTTGTGTCAGACAACACCTGTTTTTGCAGCATTCCTCAACTGAGTTAAACTAGAGACATGCTGAAGCTTTCCACTGAATTTTACATTTGACAGTTGCCTGAAGCAATTGTGTCTGTGAAACACCTTCACCTCTTCCTTTGTTTACTTTTTGGGTAGGCTAAAAATGTTAAAATATTAAACAGAAAATGTGAAAAATTAAGAAGAAGATCCAGCAGCAAAATATGTAAAGGTTATGATGGATGTTTATTGAAAAAAGTGCTAAGATAGTCAATCTTTTGTGAAGTCTACATACAGATCCGTTGAAAATGGTCACTTGATAATGAATTCTGCTTATGTTGCTCAAGTGAGTAGTTCCACTTACTTCCGTGGAAATTTGTAAAAGTGAAAGTAGTAGTCCCTAGATAATGCCATAATTCACAGCTGCTACATTGCATAGGTTGTAAGGCAAGATGTTCACCCTACTGCACAAAGCAATCTCTATTTCAGGCACAAGTTTCACAAAAGAGTCCTGCTTTAGTTGTGCCAAGACAGCTTAGAGCCCATGGGTCAAAGTGAATTCTGTTACATGAAAAGCAATGATACATATGCATGGTACAGCTTTCACAGATCAGTTCACAGAAACGTTTGGAGGTGTTCCATGGTTATGGGTTTTTTTGCCTTTTTGAGAGATATAGGATAAAATTTGATTTTGTGTCTGTCTTATGAGGTAGACCTTTTGAAATAGAACTTCTTTTTCCACCATGTAAATATTAAAAAAATTTGAAAACACTGTGTCATCAACTACTCTGCAAGGTACAATCTAACTTGATCAGGTTAAATACTAAATACTAAGAAGTCCAATCCAGAGTCTACTTAGGTCAGATAAGGTATGGTCATCATTTAAAGTGGGGTTTGGATGATACCTCATAGAAAGGCCAAGTGGATGATCATGCTAAACAGTAGCCCCTAAATTAGTTTGATCAGAGGAGATGTTGTTTTGGGGAAGAGAAGCAAGTGTGAGGTTTGGTTGCCTACAAACTGCACATTGACTCAGAAGGAAGGAGAAATCAGAAGGGATACAAGTAATGGGGTACAATCATCCCCTTAAAAGCAAATCTGTCAGCACATGGTAGACTATGATAAACCGTGTTCAAAGGGTAAAGAAAATCCCTCTGCAAAAAAATGTGCTTCCCAAGAGAGAAACACAGAGGTCCATAGAGGAGAATGAGCTGAGGTCACAGATGTGATGTTTATTGGGGCAATAGATCCAGAGGCAGCACAGCATGCCTCATTGCAAAAGAAGGCAGCAGTTAATAGTGTTCAGTACTAGCTGGTTTTAATGACACAAAAGTTCTAAAGACTGCACACAGATTTGAAAACAAACATGATCAGATGGAGAAATGTGAAACAGATATGAGCCAAAGACCTTAAAGTAAAAGCTACTTCCACTACTAAGTTAGGGGAGGCAGTTGCATCAGTGCAGATAAAAGATCATCTTGTGCAAAATCTTTGCTGAATGATCACATACAGGGACTAAAATTTGCAACCTCATCTATTCTTAAGAGTTTCATTGAGAGCATGGTCAGGCGGTATGGTCACAGCGAGGGCAGTGCTGACACTACTCACAAATACAGGGTTTGAAGGGACTGCAGTGGAATCTTTCCCACTGAAAACTCATTTGGAGGTCAGGCTTTGGTCAGCAGAGTATGTCCTTAACTGAGTAACCATACTCCTGAGAGAAGTAAGATAGCGGGAAAAAAAAAGCAAAATCAGTCGAGGAGACCACAAATTGGCTAAAGTGAATGGGCATCTCCACAAAAACTTGATGACTTGTGAAGATGCCTGAGTTTTTTTAATGCAGGAGCAGTATTATGTACTGAAAGAGGAAGGACAGTGAGTGACAACATGAGCATAAACATTAAATAAAAAGGATGCTCTGCAAAAATTAGGGTCTTGCAAGAGATGTCAGAATGACTGAGAAAACATTTCATAATTCTTTAGAAACATCACCAAATTAATTTCCAGAAATTTCAGAATAGAACAACGGATGGACAGAGACCCAAATGTAACCTGACAATATGGTAACCAGAGGCAGGAGTTAAGAGGATGCAAACAATAAGAGTCTGTTTGTGGAAAGAGTTTCAGAGATGATGCCTCAATAGAGGATGAGGTCAGTGGAGAAAGCTGTCAATTATTTGAGCTGGAAATCTACATTGCTGTGAGCTGTATTAGCAATACAGCTGGTACTGATTACATAAAAGCAGCACAGGAAATACCAGAAATAGCAGATAAAAAAAACGTCCTTTTGGTTTAAATATATGAAAAATACATCTTTGTAGTTATAGTGATAACTGGGGATGGGTTTATTTCATTTCTTCAAATCTCTCTTAATGTACTGATCCTGTGCTTTAGAATAATTGACTTAGAGCATGACTCAGTTGCATCAAACCTAACTGAATTAAAGGTATAATTGGTGATTAGAGAAGTGCGATGAGATCAATGGGAGGAACAAAATAATTAGCTTGCATACAATATTTTTCTGAGTTTTATTTTTCAGATAAATCTCACTACAGACCTAACACACATTCCTTCAAATCCTAGTCATAAAAACCATTGTTATGGTTATAAAATATAATAGTCTTCGCCCTGGAGTTTGTAGTCTTGAAATATTTAAGTGCCAAATCCATATTTCTACCTGTGTTAACATTTTAACTTCTACTACTGCCTGAAATGGTTCCAAACTGGTTAAGAAAGAAACAAATGCACAGGGCAACATAATAACTGAAGAACAAATCATCATGATTAGCTGCCAAAGAGAAGATGATTTGGTCTGGTCCAAGGAACTGGTCTACAGACTACATGCACCAGCTGAGTCCCATGTAATAAGCCCTCATCCATTTTTCTGCACAACACCACATTCTTGAGTTGGTATCAATGTTAACCATGGTACTATATTTATTTTATACATTTTTTCCAGTCTGTGACCTACAGATGCCTATGCAGTTAAAACCTTTTCATGAAACGGAGTTTCTAAGACATCTTTTTGTCCAGTTTTTACAAATTCAGTTCTTCCCCTTGAATTCCTGCTCACTAACACAGTTAAAAATTATTCTCCTAGACTGTTATTTCATTCATCTCTATCTCACAATCATTTTCTCCACAGTCTGTCAGCCGAAGTGATTTGTTTTTTAAGGACTTTCACAGCTTATATGATCTTCTCATCCACCATCTGAAGGTTGATTCCTATTTTTAACTTGTTAATGATGCCAGTGTCTATTTTCCACTTGTTACATTTTCAAAAGAGCACCAGAATGCTTTCATCCATATATTTGGCAGAAGCTCCATTGAGAACTCCTAAAGAAATGCAACCTATTTATCTTCACTGCCTTCAGATACAATGCCTACAAAAAATTGCCAGCAACAGGCTGCTGGGTTCCTGAAACACCTGCTCCTCACGCTGATGAATATTTTTCTGGTGTTCTGTTGCAATGTTCTGTTGTGGTTTGTCCTCTTTTATGTAATAGTAGAGCTCTTTGGGGCAGGGACTCAGGGAATTTTTCTGCTTTGCATTTCTGCAATACTGCTAGGACCTGCAGGGATGCCAATAGAAGAAAAAATAATAATACTTGTACTAAATGATGTCTCCAGAGGCCAGTTACATGCTGCTACTCTGAGGCTTATGAAATAGCTACATACAACAGCCTATAAATGGAATACTTATCTTTTGCATGATCCACTGTATTGAATTGCCTTGTAGACCAAACGTTTCTTCAGCATCAAGCAGGCAAATTCTGTTTGATTGAAGATGTCATATCTAAATGCAACAAAAGCCTGTGGCATTTGTTGTGGAGTTCCAAACACTGTACTCGGCACATATTTGCTACTTTGCCTCTGCCTCCTCCAAGGCTAATAAAACTGTCCCCAGCCAATTTCAGCAGCACTACTTGTTTCTAACTTTCTCCCTCCAAATCTCTTAAAAATGCATGAATCAACACAGCAGTCTGACAAACCATTTTAGGAGCTGATTTGATTGATGCTTCTGTAATAGGTTGCCAGTACAAGTCCTACAACAAATTAGAAAGAAATGGGAGAGCAGGGGCACACACAGGGTCTACAGAGCAAGGGTCAACTTCCTAAGTCTCACAGAGGATTCGATGTTTCATTTGGGAAGTGGGTTTGATATACTGAACTTCTAAGAAGAAAGATATGGGGATCTGTAGGACTAAACATACATTGGTCATCCACACCTGTCATTGTGAAGGTGGGCCTCAGGGGGGCTGGCAACAAAATCTTTCCTATCTGTTATAATTTCAGATGGCAGAAGTAACTTTCTCCCTAGATCACAAAATGGATACCAACAGACAATCCTCCAGTTCAGACAAATCTCAACCCAACCTCTGCAGAGAGGGGCAGGAAGCAGCAAAATCTCTCCCATATAGTATTTGAGGTGAAAAGAAAGTCTTATTGTATGGCAAAAGGCTTGACTGGAAAGCCATGCCCAGCAAGGCTCACTTAGCAGTCAGAAACTGTGGGATAAATTTGTGATGGCACAGCTGTACGTGTGTGTACTGCACCTTGGGGTCAGGCTTAGTAGGGTTTGTGGTTCTTGACAGGGAATGTTCAAAAATTGGACAGGGCAATGATGAAAACTTTATCCCTTGAAAAGTTTGGAAGGTTGATTCATAGACCATCTGGGACGTGAATTTAGGTACTTCATGAAGAATATATAGAATTAATCAAATGTTAATTCAGACAACTATTTTTCAGATCTCTGCTAACAATACAATTATTGGAGTGTGTAAAATGTTATTGCTTTAGATCACATCTCTGAATGGACTTTCAGCTCGGTGTTGCTCTTCAAAATGGTGAGTCAGGGACTCCTGTCAGCTACTTCACATATTTTAGGACATTGTAAAGCACAGGGTCCTGAAAAAGAAAATAAGTAAATTTTAAAAAATTCAACAATCAAAACAAGCCCAAGGAACAATACCCCTCAGCCATCACCCTGATTATAAGGGAAGGCTGACTTCAAGTCGGAGGTGGCACAATCTCTCCGCGGGCTCGGGGGCTCCTGGGCGAGCAGGGGCGGCTGGAGCGGGTCCCGGGATGGCGGCTCGGGTTGGCACCGCTCCCGTCCCGTCCTGTCCTGTCCGGTCCCGTCCTGTCCGGTCCGGTCCCGTCCCGTCCCGTCCTCTCCCCGCCGACGGGTTTGTTTCCGCGCCGCCTTCCCCCGCTGCGGCTGAGCCGCTGCCCGGCAGGCCCGGGGGTGCTGCCGTCGCTTGCCAAAGCTTGGCGGGTTTAGTGCCACGAGTAGATTCTGTGACACGCAGGTACAGGGCATCCCTTTGTTTGGTTGTTCGGAACGAAACGAGTCCGCAGCCGGCTTTTAGTGCCAGGAGAAGCGCTTCTCTGTGGATATCTACATCTGTGCGAGCCGCTAATTGCGCGGCCAGGAGCGGAGCGGGATCCCGGAGGGTAACGCTTGCGGAATTCACCGCGGAGAGCCGGGAGCGACAGCCCGGGCAGGCGGCGGGATGGGATGCTCGGCTGGGGCTGCGCCTGCCCTGCTGTCCCGGCGGGACCTGCCGCGCCCGCCCCGGCACCGCCAGCCCACCCCCCCCCACCTTCTTCTTCTTTCTTTTTTTCAATGCAGCGACAGAGATATTTCCTTTCCTCATTCCTGAAGAATGCTCAGCACTTGGGTGAATAGAAAGAAAAGAGCAGATATCCTGGACGTAAAACTTGCCAGCAAACGAAGTGGAAGAGTTAGAAATAGAGCTGTATAAGCAGGCTTCGGAGTTAAATGCTAAATTTGGAAAAGTTAGAAAAGAAAGTAATACCGACTGTCATCAAGTTGCTTTAGATATTTTCTATTTCTGGAATCTGTCTTCCTGTCATAGTTCAGCTGAATAAAAACATGCAACTTTATTAGTGAACTGCATGAGAGAAGCAGCATTAAGTGTAATGTTAGTGATCTGCTACAGCTGCTCTCTGTACGTAATCTCTGGATTGCTTTTCCTCATTCTTTTGGATGGCAGTAATGAGGAACTCCAGCCTTAAAGGCGTGAAATTCGGGGGTTTGTGTGGTATGATTATTTTGACAGGGAATTTATAGCGGAGTGAACAGTTGTAGGGGTTTGTCACTCATCTCTTGATAGTGTAAGGCTTGCTTGAAGCCTCTGTACTCTGCAGTCAGCATTTCCGATGTGGTCAGAAACCTTGGTCATCCATAAGTGCTAGTGACTTATGAAACTCCTTGTGAACTTGAGGTAAAGAACATCTTGAAGGATCTGAAAAGTAATTTTAAAAGCCTCAAAATATTTTCCAGGTTTTGTTGGTTGATTGGTAAGTTGGACTAAAAGTGATAAAGCATGAATTGAGGTTGCTGTAGAATTTTTAATAACATTAAGAAGGGATCATATTAGTCACGTGCAAATAGGCCAAGATTTAGAGTCTGTGAGGAGCATCAGCATAGGAATCTTAAATACACCGTTTTCTCATTTTTTCAAGGGATTTGTCTGGTAAAAAAAGTAAAAATAAATCAGGAATGCAGGTGACAACTTTTTCCTTTTGGGAAAAATGATTTCTACATCTCCATAATAAAGAGAATCCAGCCAGAACATTGAACCAAAATAGCAGTGCAGGGTGCCAAGTGAATTCATGTGTGCAGAGTATTTTTTTTTTCTCTTTAAACTAACTTTATCTGTGAACTCTCAGCCCTGGAGCCTATTTGAAATAAGATAGGAAGCTTCAGTCTTGTCACAAATGCAGCTACAACTTGTCCTGGGGAAGCCTTCGTAATGGGGTCAGGTAAAGTTCAATGAACTACCAAACCAGCACTATTTCAGAAATACTAAGGTGCTCTTTCCACTGATCGCTCCACTCTCTCTGCCTGTTATTAAACTGGTAGTTTTTACAACATCAATAAAGAACTTTCCTACCCAATTGCCCCAGACAAAGGCCTGAAAGCTAGGTTTAAACTATGAAAACTTTGTGTTAGGTTCATTTAGATTGTTTTGCTGTGTCAAATACTCACTTGAGTTCAAAAGTTCAGATGAACCATGAACTTTGTCATTTCACAGCAGGCAGTTCTACAAATATAATCCGAAAGTGAAAAAACATGTTATATTTAAGGTGCATTTGTTGTTCTGTGTGGAATATACTCGGAGTTCTGCACTTGTGAAGTTCTGCTTGACTTAAAAAAACCCTTTTAACTATTTAAAAGATGAAAAAAACCTAAATACAATTAAGCCAAGTAATTCCTTGATCCCTGACCTTTTAGGCTTTCAAACCAACACATATTCAGTGACTAATCATTACTGCACAAGCTAAACCCAGCTAATCTTCTTAATAAATTGTGAAGTCTTGTATGTCTCATGGTTTCAGTGATGGCTTTTCTCCCCGTCTGGAACATTGCAGAATATCAAAACAAATGGGTCATGGCTTTATGTATTTGTTTAAAGTTTTAATCTATGTCATCTCATGATATAGCCTTGAGTGGAGCAGGTTTTACAGGCGTATGTGAAGTATGTATAAGGCTGGTAGGAATGAAAAATCAGCTAATGCAATTTTCACCTACTTATTGGAAAATAAAAATGTGGGGCCAAATCCAGTTGTATGAAACTACTTTTCAAATGTAGAAACTTACCAGAAACTGAAGAGCCTGTGATAAATTCAGCTTTTTTTTTTTCCATGAAAAGGAATTCCTTATGCATACTCTCATCTTCTTCCTAATACGTCTGGAGACTCAATCTACCAGGAAGAAACTGCATTTCAGAATCAGAAGGAACAACTAATTTAATGCCATTGTCCCTAACTGTTCTTATATTGTACTTCAAGGATCTCCAGAAGTGCTACATCTGTTAAAAGAAACAAAAAACCACTGAATCCAACATGATTATCTAAAATGTATTGGTTTAATATCATATATTTTTTCTCATTTTTTATGCTACAAAAATTTTGAATTTTGGAACTTTTCTTGATGCTGTGTGAGAGCTCAGACCTTGTTTTGGAGGCTTATTTGATTATGTCACTCCTGGAACTTCTCATTTAAGGAAAACATAAAATAATTACAGG
>WEKX01020994.1:0-19341 GCA_013390025.1 Pitta sordida | reverse complement strand
GAGTTGTTTTTTGGGGGGGGATCGGGGGCTGCGGGGGTTCCTTGTGCGGAGCATCCTCCGCCCCGGGGGACCGGGCTGGGGATCCCCCGCCCCCCACACTGGGGTCCTTGGTGGGAGATCCCCTCGACTGGGAGGATGGGAGCTGGGGGTGCCGGTAGGGGCTGGGGGTCGGTCCATGTCCTGCCCCATAAAGGGGGTGCGGGTCCTGTCCCCTCCCCAGCCTGGCCCTGGCGGGTCCCCGCGGGCCCGGCGACAGGAGGCACCGACCCACCCGGGGTGTCCCCGTGTCCCCCAGCCTTGTGACTTGCTCTCCTGCCTCCCTCCCCCCCTCCAGGCATCTACGTGTGTGCCAAGTGTGGCCACGAGCTGTTCTCCAGCCGGGCAAAGTACGAGCACTCGTCGCCCTGGCCGGCCTTCACCGAGACCCTGCGCGGGGACAGCGTGGCCAAGCGCCAGGAGCGCCCGGGGGCTCTCAAGGTGCCCCTTCCCAAACCCTTGGCATGTGCCAACAAACGCCCCGCGGGCTTCTCCTCCGGGAGCCCCGGCTGAGGAATCCCGGCTGCTCCCAACCCTTCTCCTTGTTTGGTTTTCTTTTCCCCAGGTGACTTGTGGCAAGTGTGGCAACGGGCTGGGCCATGAGTTCCTGAACGACGGGCCCAAACGGGGCCAGTCCCGCTTCTGAATATTCAGCAGCTCGCTGAAGTTCGTCCCGAAAGGTACCGGCTGTGGCTTGGGGAGCTGTTTTTGGGGGGAGCTGCTGATGGCCTGGCCGTGCTGTGTGCCCTGCACTGCTTGCAGCAGGGTGGGGCTGGCGGTGCTGATAAGAAAGGAGCTGGTCCCCTCCGAAATCAGTCGCAGTCTGCTCAGCTGGAGCCTCCCTGGCCTCCCACTGGAGCTCCTGGATGTGCCCATAGGCCCCAGTGTTGGGGGGTGTCTGCTGGGGGTGCAGAGGGAGGGCAGGGGGCTCCTGTGGTGGGGCTGGGGGGGGTTTGCTGATCACTCCCTGGAGAAGTTATCATGGAATCCTGGAATGGGTTGGGTTGGAAGGGACCTTAAAGCCCGTCTCATTCCACCCCCTGCCATGGGCAGGGACACCTCCCACTGTCNACAGGGAAGAGTTCTTTCCTGATATCCCATCTAAATTTCCCCTCTCTCAGTCTGAACCATTCCCCTGTGTCCTGTGAAAAGTCCCTCTGCAGCCTCTTGTAGCCCTTTTGGTTCTGGGAGGAAGTTGTGGACATTGCAGCAGCCCTGTGGGCAGGGAGCAGAGCTGTGGGGAAGGGCAGGGCTTCTTCCCAGTATGGTTATCAGTGAAAAAAAGGCCTCAGGAAGCCAAAATTCTGGGCAGCACCAGACCGTGAGCCTGTTGGGCTGTGAGGGTTGTGAAGAAAAGCCCCCATATCAAAGGGCTGGTGGAGAAACACGAGCCCTGATTGTTCTTCCCCATCTTCCAGGTAAAGCTGACAATGACCTGAAGGAGAAGTAAGCGAGCTGCTCCCCCTGGCACTCTGTCCTGGCCTGATCCTGCCTTCACAGCTGGGCCTGCACCGTCCCCCCAAGGGGCACTGCAGCCAGAGGAACCCTGAGGAACCTCCTGCTTTCCCTGTCCCAGTTCCCAGCTGGATTTCCTGTCACGGTTCCCCCTCATTTCCTTGTCACTGTCCCCTCCTGGTCTCCCTGCTGCAGTTCCCGCTCAGGGGTTTGGGGTGCTGGGAGGCACTTGGGGGAGGTGAGGGGGAAATGGGGCTGTGGAAGCTCGGAGCTGCTGGGTGGTGGGTTGTGTGACCTGAGGGTGTTCCACAGGAACTGAGGTGCTGCAAATCCCGCAGCTCTTCATTTTCCCAACCCTTCCCCTCCCCTCCCCAGACCCATCTGTGCTCCCCAGCATCCCCCCCTGTGCCAGGAGCAGAGTCCTTTGGGTTTGTACATGCAAGGAGTGCCTGTGCCTGCACTGCTGAGCTCTGGGGAGGGTTTGCTGTTGGCTGCAGCCGGAGCACAGGCAGGCACTGATGCAATCCAGAGTCTCTCTGCTGGCAGAGCCAGGGAGGAACGCTGGATTAGCCGGGGTCAGAGCCCGGGTTAATCCCTGGTGCTATTCTGGGCTGGGATCATGGTATGAATTGCCCTATATAAACCTTCCTGGGGTGCTGGGGTGAGGATGTTTTTATGATCCCACTGGGCAGCATCCAGGTGTTTTCCCCCTCTGCCCACCTCGCACACAACAGAGACAGTTCCAGCTCCGTGCCCTCCCTCCTGCCTCGGCCTTACACCACATTTCTCACTGTGCAATAAACTCCAGTGGCACTCGGGCTCCTCCTGGCTGTGCCCTGGTGGGAGGGAGGCCGGAGCTGCACCTGGCACAGCTCAGGCTTCAGGAACCACGTCTGCTTTGCCTCAGTGTTCCCAAGGGCTCTCATATTGATTTCTCCTTAATTCAGCGCCTGATTCGTGGCCTTCCCTCCCTGTCCCAGAAAGCAAATCCTCCTCTGGAATTGATCACAAGGGATTTTAAAGATGGGAACAGCTTTTGCTGACCCGTGGGGTTCAGGGGCTGTGCTGCCATCGCCGTTCCGGTGCAGCTGCACTCAGGGACATCTTGGAGGGCTTTGTCTCCACGTGTTTTGCCTCGATCCCACGGGCCCGAGGGCACCAGGAAAAGTGCAACGCACCAGTTGGTTCCCTGGAGCTCACTGCTGGTCTCGTACCTCTTTCCACACTGAAAATAAAGCACTGATTCACTGTGTTGGAGTGTTAAACACGCTGGGAACGGCATCCTGGGGCATCTGCCGTGGGCTCCGTCTGTGCTGGGTGGGAGGGGGAGGCTCAGGGGGTGTGGACTGTGTGAGGTTTTACCCTGAAACTGTTCCTGTTAATGAGGTTTTGCCATGGGGAAGGGGGTGCTGATGCATTGGAGGGCTCTGGGCATTCCCAGGGGCAGAGCTTCCCTGGGGAATGTTTCCTTTCCCCTCCATTTTTGCCTGGTTTTAGCGTGTCTCACCGTGTGGTTGTGGTCCCTCCTGGGCTGGCAGGATTTTCTGGGCAGAGGGAGCTGAGTTTTAGCAGTATCTCACCACAATTCCCACACACAACGTTCCTGCAAGACTGGGAGCTACAGCCCACTCTGCTTTCCCCCCTTAGAGCTGGGTACCGGGTTTCTGAAGCCTGGAGGTTCCAGCTGCTCTTTGCCAGACTCCGGTTCCCTCCTCCAAGGGACTCCACGTGTCCCTCTATTGCCCCCCCCTCGGGCTGATCTCACCAGGTTCCAGTCTGAAGGTCCGAGCTGCTGTTTGATCCCTTGATCCTTGTATCTTATAGGGATCCTGGGAGGGTGGGGAGGCCCTGGCACAGGTGGCTGAACATCCCTGGAAGTGTCCAAGGCCAGGTTGGACCAGCCTGGGACAGTGGGAGGTGTCCCTGCCCATGGCAGGGGGTGGCACTGGGTGAGCTTTCAGTTCCCTCCCAACCCATTCCCAGGTTCCCCCTGAACGAGTGACCCGCCTGCGAGCCCCGGAGCACGGGAATGTTCGGAAGGAAGGGGTTTTTGGAGTGGTTTCCCCCGAGGTGCCGCAGGGATGAGGCCGTGGAGGTTCTCCCCACTCCTGCCCTGTGCAGCACGAGGGCTCCAGCCGGGATTCCACGCTGCCTTGCAGTTCATGGCTGCGGGCACGGGAGGGTGCAAGTGCCTTTCCTAAACCTTCCCCGGGCGCTGCAGGGAGGGAAGGAGGATGCTGTGACAGCCCGTGGATTCCCTGTGCGGCAGCGAGAACGTCGGGACGAAAAATACCCCGAGCCAACCCCCCTGGGGATGGTTTCAATGGGGATGGGACGTTCTCCTTGGAAACCTGGCTGGGGACGGGATTTTAAAGACCTGAGACTGGAGTGTCCCAGGCAGCACGTGGTGCTGGGATGCAGGATGAACCCCTGCCCCAGGACAGATGGGTTCCATCCCGTTTTCCAGGGATATTAAAGAGCTGAGAGTGGACAGCTCCGGGCCGAGGAGTCAGGATGCAATCCTTCAGGACAGAGCCCATCCCAGCTCCCAGAACACCCTCAGCCACCCTGGGGTCCCTCACCCTCCTCTGTGGGTGCTCAGGACACTTGGAAACCTGCTCTTCCCTCCCTCCCTCCATGTCCCAGGCGTTCCCTCTGCCATCCCTCCTCATTTAATTATCACGCTAATGACAATTCTGCCTCAAGGAGAGGATTTCGCTTTAGTTGGGAGCAGCAGCCCCAGCTCGGCTTTAACGACACAAATTGAATTACATCTCCAGGCCAACGCAAACTTCCCTGGTTGTTTGAAAAATCATTCATTTCCTCCCCCATAGCCTCCAGCTGACCTCCCCTTTTGGATTTTGTCATTTTTTTTTTTATCCTCATGCCACGCACAGGACCTGCCTGTGACCCTCCTGGGATGGCTCCAGCCGCCAGCACAGCGGCCAGAGCCCGCCGAGATTTAGATTAATTCTGCTCATAAAGACGACAAGCCCCATAGAAATTACGTTATGCAAGGAAAAAGCAAATGACCTGGAGGCATTCGGAAGCTCTAATTACTGCCGTTCCCTGGAGCCAGTGCCTGTCTGCTCCTGCTTTCACCTGGAATTCTCACTCTTGTTTCCAGTGTCTGCCCGGCCTCACAAGAGCGGTTCCTTCTCATAGATTTAATTTTTTATTTTTAGTTTTGCCCTCTGAGCCACGGTTTTTGCTGCTCCAGGTGAGTCCACAGGGTCTGCCATGCCAGGCATGGTGACACAGAAAGGGCAGGAGGGCGTGAGCATTCCAAGTGACCCCAAACCCCCAAATTCCAAGGCAGCACTGCAGTGGAACATCCCTTGGGATAGGGAGCACAACCTGATTTGAGATGCTCTGGAGCAGGTGCTTTCATCCCGAGCTGGGCCAGGTCCCATCCCAGTGATGGGCTCTGGTGCATCAGTTTGCTCAAAAGGGATTATTTGGGTTCCTTTTGGGGCTGTGAACATGCAAGGTTTGTGTTCATTCTGGAAAACAAAGTGATGGCAACTAAAAGAAGTCCTACTCCATCCTGATTTCCCAGCAATGTGGTTGGTTGGTGCCTCTCCATCCCCTGCCAATCTCACCTGTCCCTCGGCACTTCCAGCAACCGCTGGAGAAAATTAAAGGTTTATTCCCCTTCATTCACCAATAATTTCATCATCTCTCCCAACTCCCACCCTGAGTCTCCGCTCGCCGCTGGTGCCGTTCCCAAGGTTGGTTAATTCTGCTCAACCTCCTCGAGCCACGAGGTGGGGAAATTTGTTTGGGGTTCGTGGTGCGTGTTAATTAGGGAGATAACGACTGGAAACATCCAGAGCAAGTCTAAGCACGCAGGAAAAATGTTTAGCCCAAGGAAAATTCTCATTTTTATTTTTTTTCCCTCCCTTCCCCGGCTGTTGAGCTCCGACTTTTGAAGGCTGTTAGTGAGGGTTTAGTTGTTAATCAGTCAGAGTTTGACACTTGCTTTGGGGTCTTATCTCACACTCCCAAGTGAGCATCACTTCGAATCAGGAGCTGCATTTTTGATGTGGGAAATCCCTGTCCTGGGCTGGCAGTGCCAGAGTGTGTCCCCTGTGCTCCAAAGGCTGCTCCGGGACGTGACATGGCAGGTGTGGGTTGGATAACAGGAATATTTTTTCATGGAAAGAGTTGTCCAGCCCTGGCACAGGCTGCCCAGGGCAGTGGTGGAGTCACCACCCTTGGAAGTGCCCATGGTTTGGAGGTGCTGGTTGATGATCTGAAATGTCTTTTCCAACCTTAATGTTTCCATGATCCTGTGCCTGAAGAGCTGTGTCTGCCACAGGCTCCATCCTCCTCCCCAAAGCATCCCAGTCTGGGGGTGATGTCCCTGTGTGGGTGTCCCAGGCTGTGCCCCCCCAAAGCCCCATCCCGTGGGTGCAGATGGAGCTGGTGCCAGGCCCTGAAATGGCAGTGCCAGCGTGGGGAGGCCGCAGCACCCTGCCCTCCACGTGCCCCAGTGTGGAGCTGGAGGGACCAGCCCAAAATACACCACCCTGGTGGCCCTGGGGGAAGGAGCCAGCAGGGAAGGATGGCCCAGGCTATGCCAGCATCATTCCAGTCCAGTGCCAACATCAAACTGGCCTGGCCCTGTGAACATCGGTCCAGCCTTGTGCCAGCACCAGTCCTGCCCTGAGAGCATCAATCCTGCCCTGAGAGCATCAATCCTGCCCTGAGAGCACCAGTCCAACCCTGAGAGCATCAATCCTGCCCTGAGAGCATCAATCCTGCACTGAGAGCATCAATCCTGCCCTGAGAGCACCAGTCCTGCACTGAGAGCATCAATCCTGCCCTGAGAGCACCAGTCCAACCCTGAGAGCATCAATCCTGCCCCGAGAGCATCAATCCTGCCTTGAGACTGCCAATACAGCCCTGAGAGTACCAGTCCAGCCCTGCACCTCCCTCAGTCCATCTCTCCCAGCACCGACCCAGCTGTGTCAGCATCACCCCAATCCTATGAACACCAGTCCAGCCCAGTGCCAGCACCAGTCCCAGAGGCCTTCCCAGAACCATCCCCAGCCCTGCCAGCACCACCCCAGCCCCGTGAGCACCCATCCAGCCCCATGGCTGCTCCTGTGACCCCCCAAATGTGCCCTGACCCCAAACCCCCCGTGCTGGGGGCAATGCCCAGCCAGGGCTCCCTTTCTCTCTCTCTCCCCACCATCCTCCTGCATGTGCTTTCAAACAATACACTTTACTGTCTACAGGAATGATTTGTTGCTTGTAAAACCACCGTGATTAACTACAGTTTAGCCTCCTGGTTTCATGTCTTATCATGTTTCATCTCACACAAAAGACATTTACAGTCTATTTTCAACTTCAAAGCAAATGTTTCTTGCGTGAGCATTAGGGCAGGCAAATATTTAAGCAGAACCTGTAAGGTATTAGTAGTGTCTCTTGATGTTCCCTGCTGAGTGAGGATGGATGGCTGCCCCAAAAGGCAGGTTTTTCCTATTGTTTTATGCACCAGTGATTAATATTTCATGTTCCCACTGTTATAGATTGGCTGGCTGGCACTGGCCTGCCCTGACAGTGATTTCTTCATGTCTGACATGTCCAGCTTTTGTGCAGTTGGATATAGGGAGTGTGACTCTTGGCAAGTCTCCTGCCTGGTTTTTGTTTTTTAATTCAGTTCATGTTGATGGGTGGAATGTTCTCCTTCCACCCCAAAACCTCTGTCCAGTCGTGTCACAGAGCTCTGCCCCAGCCAGGACATCTTTGCTGCCCCAGTTTTTGGGTGGGTGCTGCTTGATCCACTTGACCATAGTGGTGTCTCTGTCCCTCCTGAGGGAGTCTGGGGGTTCGATTCCCACCAGTGCTGCTGTTTAAGAGTTGGACTCGATGATCCTTGTGGGTCCCTTCCAACTCTGAATATTCTGTGATTCCTCCCAGTGGGATGGGGACAGAGAGGATGGCACCACAGGGACTGGATCCTGCAGCAGCAAGAGGGTGAAGCTGCATCCTGCCCTGCTGAGATGTGGGATATGGACTGGGGGGAGAAGCTGCTCCCACCTCTGCCATCACCACCTGGCACTGCCGGGGGGTTTCTGCTTCCCAGCTCTGAAGGAAACATTTACACTGGACTCACTGACACTTCCACACCCCAAATCCACAAAACCCCACTCAGTTCCCATGCAGCCTTGCCAGGGCAGGAAGAAAACAGCCCAGGACCAAATTCCTGTGCGTTGAAGCCGATGAACACTAAATATAATGAACGCAGGAACCGTGAGGGCCAGCTCTGCTTAGCATCCACCCAGAGTTCATTTAATTCAATTAGCATGAGCAGCAAATATAGCCCATTTCAATTCAGATGGAGAGGTTGTTGTGGCTCGATCCTTTAATTCCAGGAGTAGGGGAACTGTGGGGAGGCTGCCAAGGATTTCTGCCAAGCCCACATTTTCTCCAGGATCGGGTGCTCTGAGGCCACCTCTGAGGAGCTGCTGTGTCTGGGGTGAACTGGGGGCTTCCTGCAGCACCTGAGAGGGTACAAGGAGTATGAACTGCCCCAGTGTTAGATGGAAAATGAAGACTGGGAAGCCACTGGGAGAGAAGAAGCAGTGGAGTCTATTTAAAGAGGAAAAGATCCGCTCGGGAGCGATGTGAGGCCATGTGTCTGCAGGGCTGGGCTCATTCCTCTGAGATTATTTTAAATTCGAGCATCTTTTCTGCATCACAGTCTATCTTTGTTCCCCTCTGACGTCTTGGGCTGGGGTTTTATGACCGGGGCTGTTCCTGCCAGCAGTGCCACAGCCCTGCTGGAAATCAACATTTCTGCGCTTTCAAACCAATCTTGCAGGCATCAGACTCAAAGGAAGGCTTCAAACTACTAATCTCAGATTAATTGAAAACGTTGGCTCTGGTGGGTGAAGCAGCAAGGCTCTGGCAGGGATGTAACACAGGCAGGAGGTGCTGCCTCACCCAGGGACATCCTGTGTCCGTCTGTCTGTCCAGGTGTGGGGACACTGAACCATACAGCTCCCTGCTGTCTGGATTGTGGGACAGAAATGGGGTGGTGCACTTCTCCTGGGAATTCTGGCTCGAAGGGAGCGGAGTTTGTGGGGCCAGGTGGGTGACAGGTCAGGGGCAGTGAAATCTCTCAGGGCTCAGTGTTTTCCATCACCTCTCCTGACATTCCTGCATAACTCAGATTGCACTTAATTGTAGTTCATTAATGGATCACCCCTAAGAGGCAACGCTGGAGATTGTCCACCTTGGCTGTCCAGGCCACACACAGGAGGATGGCCACAGCCTCTGAGACTGGATTGTCCAGTCCCCAGGGAATCTGACCCTCTCCATCCCCCAGCTCATCCATGACGCCAGGAGAGACCAGCAGTTCCCATGGAGCTGGTCCAGGTTGTCCCATCACCCCCCAGTGCAGTGGAAAGGGAATGGGAATGCGCCCTTCCAGCTGGGGATACACCCTCTCCTGGGCCAAGCATCTCTAAACTTGATCCACTTCCCAGATTCATCAGGCTGAATGTGTCCCACTCCCTGGCTCTCCAAAACTCCCTGGAATAAATGAAAAGCTAAAAATCAGGCTGAGGAATGGGCAAATCCATCCTGTCCCAGCCCAGAAGCACCAGCTGATGGGCACGGAGAGCTCGGTCCTTCGGGTCCTGTTGCTTTGCAGAGCTGGATGCTTCAGTCTGGGATTTGCCTGGCACCTGGGATTGTGCTGGATTGTTCCCCACGGGGCTGATCCTGCCTGCACAGCTGATGGGTGACGGGGCACTGACCAGGCTCAGGTGCACCTGGTTCAGGGATCACCTGGAGCAGGGTTTAAAGGAGGGAGGAGCCACACCTGCCCCTTCCCGGGCTGAGCAGAGCTGTGTTTTGGGTGTCCTGGCAGTGCTGTGACCCCGAAGTCCTCCCTCAGAAATCCCTGGGGTCAGCAGGGAGGAGCAGCCCTGATGGTCCCGTTGGGTGAGTGGATGCTCCAGCTGGACACAGCAAATCCTCAGGAGCTGGTGAGTGGTGAGCTCTGTCCTTGTCTTACACCCTTTATTTTGTACTTAACTAATTGAACATTAGGTGTTGTAGAGCACCAGCGCCTCCCCCTCAGTGCAGATCAAACAGGGCAACGAGGAGAGGCTGCAATTTGTGCTGGGGGGAGAGGGATCCTCCCTTCAGCCACAGTTGCTCACCTGCGGGAGCTCCCGAATTTGGGAGGGGTTCCTTTAATTTCTCCATGTGAGGCCAGCGCCGTGTCCTGGTGTTTATCAAACCTGGGGCTTGGCTGTGGGCCCTGGGGAAGAATTGTGCACCACTCCAACCTTCAAAGTTGGGCTCGAATTGAGCCTGTGTGGGTTTGTACCCGCCCTTGTTGGAGCAGGGTCGGTTTTACAGGTTCTTGAGCAGCATCCGAGGTTGTGCTTTGCGTGGCAGCGGGGAGGGGTCCCGACTGGATGATCTCTGTGGTCTTTTTCAACCTTACTAATGCTGCGATTCTGTGCCGGATTTTGGAGGCGGGAGCACCTAAAGTGACCAGTGAGTACCCTGAGCTCAGCCCCAGGCAGGCTCCGAGCGCCTCCTGACGCTTCCCGGGCAGTCCCCAGCATCCCGAATGTCCCCAGGGACCCTCTGCTGAGCTCTGCCCGCGGGGCTCCAGCCCACGAGGGAGATGAAATGCCTGCCAACCATAAAGGAGCCTGTAAAATTAGCGCCTAATTAGCGGCGACTGCGGGGCACGTCCCACCGCGGGGCCTGTCCCCAGCCCCAGACATTTGCATTCCCTCGTAGCCCGGAGCTACCAACTTGTAACTGCGAAATTAGGGCAAAACAAGTGATTTGTTGCTACAAATGATAAGAGGAAACGTAAACCCCTCCCGGGCAGAGCTCTGGCACCGCCGCCATCTGCCTGCGGGCACCCTGGTCTGCAGGAGGGGAAGGGATGCTGAGCTGGAGCGTGGCTGTGCCCCCGGGCAGGGCTGGCAGGAGCTGATCCAGCCGCTGGCAAACCCGGAGCACAGCAGGGACCCGCAGATGTGGGCTGGAACAGGGGCTGGTGTCCCCTGCCACCAAATCTATTGTCCCCTGCCGTGGCACAGAGGGATGGGCTGGCACAGCCCCCAGGACAGGGAAGGGGGTTGACAATGAAGTAACCAACCGACCCCAAACAGGTCATGAAAATCCCACAGATCAACAAATAACCCCCGGACACGCGTTACTGCTGGTGAACCCGCAGGGTTGGGATTTTCCCTTCCCTCTGCTCCGGTTGCAGCAGCCCCGAGCTGGGCAGCCGCCGAGGGCTGGGAGGACTGCAAAGCATTTGCGGTAGAATCTGAGGAATTTGGAGTGAAACCCCCAAAGAAATTAAGGACAGATGGGGTTAGAGGGGGGGGGAAGAGAAACCCGAATTCCTTCTGCTGCTCGGTGCCTGCCTGCGGGGCACAGCCTCACCCCCGCTGCGGCTCTGGGATGGACGGGGGATGGATGGACGGGCATCCTGCGTGCCAGGCAATGCCCTGGCCGTGGTGTTTCCTGCAGCACTCGGGGCCATCCCCACTCTTCTCACGCCTGGAAGACTCTCGGGGCTCCTCAGGAAAGCCCCTGGTTCCCTTCCCCGGGTGCCGCACCTCGAGCGGGGCGAGAGGCGGTGGGAGACACGTGGGGAGCATTAAACTCCCCTCCCCAGCCCACAGCTCCCGGTGAGACTCTGGGGCTCAGCCAAACCCAGGGGCTGCCCGGGCTCCGAGTCCCAGCCCCACACCCGTGTTTACGTGCCGTAATCACCGGGATTAGGAGCTTTTCTGGAACCCTGCCGGCCCCAACACCTGCGTGCTGACTTCAGCACCTCAAATATTTCTGATGCAATTCCTTTTTCCCCCCCCACTCCTAAAGCGAACTCGATGTGTTAATGGGTAGAAATGAAGCATAATTGTTCCTTTGTGTGAAATCAGTCGGTAAAAGAGCAGCGGCTTGGCTACAAACAGACTGGGGGGGGATCCACCTGGGCTTTGCTCCGGGATCGCTGGGACAGAAAAGCTTCTGGTGGGAGGTAAAAACAGCGGGCAGAGATGGGAAATGGTGCATCTCCTCTTCTCTGGAAGAGCTGTGGACAATCGCGGGTGGATAGGGTCAGTTTTACCGGGGTGTGTTTGAGATGTTCCCATGTGCCAAGCTGAGGTGAACGACATCCAGATGAAGCCAAGGCTGGCATTGCCGTGACCAGGGAGGAGGAGGAGGAGGCAGAGGCAGAGTGTGTGCGGATGCAGCACTCCAGATGCAAACAATAAGGCCAACGGATCTTGATTTCATCTGTCAAGTAATTGGGCTGGAAGTCTGTGATGCTAATGACTCCACATCAAGCGGCTCCGCGCTCAGATGTGACCCATCCTGCGCTGGGGGGGCCTGGGGGGGGCTGCAGCCCGTGGTGGCCGTGCTGAATATCCCCCAGATGTGATCCCCCAGATGTGATCCCCCAGGGGAGCCCAGAGCCACATGTGTGGGATTAATAACGCCACAGATCTGAGGTTACAAATGACCACGGGGTGTTCACATGAGCCTTGGGGTGGTGGGTCCTGTGGGGCTGATCCTGCTGAGGGGCGGAGAGGGGCTGGGGAGGAGCTGGCCCTGGGTCCTGGCTCTGTGTTTGGGGCTGGGTGAGGTGGGGGAGCACCATCAGGGCTCCCAGCACTAAAGAGCCCCCCAGTACCTCATCAGGCAGCCTTGGATGGTTTGGGGAGGCAGAGGATGCTCCAAGGAGCTCCAACAGTTGTGAGAGTTAAAGGTGGGGGTGACATGGGGCAGAGGGATGCAGGGATGCCCTGGGAGGCACAGCAGGGCACAGGTTCCCTCTGGCACTGCCATGAGGATCCAACCCCGCTGCAGGAGGGAAGTATGGCACAGAGGGGGATTTATCTGGGCTTCATCCCCAAGGTTTGATTCTCAAACTTATTCCCAGTATTCTGAATTCATGGGCTCTCTTTTTGTTGTCTGTGCTCACAAACTGAGTCTGGTGGGGTGTGAGACCCAAGATGGGGCCATCCATCCCCACAGCTCTGTGGCTCCAGGATGTTCTGCTGCCCACTGGGCTTTGGTTCCAGCAGCTGAGTGCACCCAATGCATCCACTGCTCGGGGACCTGGGTGTCATGGAATCATGGAATGGTTGGGGGGCTAAGGGACCTTAAAGATCACCTTGTTCCCCCTGCCTTGCCACAGGCAGAGGCACCTTCCACTCTCCCAGGTCGCTCCAAGCCCTGTCCAGCCTGGCCTTGGACATTTCCAGGGCTGAGAGCTCCAGGCTGGCCCAGGGAGCAGGACCATTCCTGTCTGGTGGAGGTGAAAAGTCAGCACAGCAACCCAAAGTGGGAGCCTGATCCCACTATATCCAGCTATTGCTGAAAGCTTGTGAAATCAGATTTTAACACATGAAGCTCTGGAGTCTGTGCTGCCCACAGGGGAGGTGCAGGTTGTGCTGGGGGAGCAGCTGGCCAGGGTTTGATCTGAGGGTTGGTTTTGCCTCACACTTGGACACCACACCTTTATCCTGTTTCCAAACCCACCCAAACACATGACAGAGGGACACTGGGAGCTGCCTCCCTCCTCACTGGCCCCAGGGAGCCCTTTGAAGCACCCCCTTTATCCCCCCCAATGCATTTGAGACATTTTCTTTCAAACTTCACATTTCATTATTGCTTGGCTCTGCTCCAGATGTTCCAATCCTTGATCCCACACCTTCCTCTCCCTTTGGCCACTGGATATTTGGTTGAACCCGAGCCAAATGAAAGCTACCCCCCACCTGTGCATGGAATTAGCAGTGGGCATGCCAGAGCTCCACAGACTCATAAACGTGGCCATCTGCACCTGGCAACGGGGCTTTTTTAAAGGCAAGCAAGGAAAACACCCCCTTGCCCCCAGATGGGTTTGTTTTTGGTTTTTTTTGTTTCCATGAAAAAGAAAAAAAAAAGAGAGATTTGTAAATGACTCTCTTGCGAAAATCCATTTCCCACAGAGATTGGGCACGGCTGCCCCGAGCTCGTGGCTGTGACTCAGGGGAAGGAGGATGTGCCCCAGCTGCTCACTGCTGGAGTGGGAACAGCTCTGCGTGCTTCCCAGCTGATCTGGCGAGAGTTTAGGATGTAATTCTCCAGCTCTGTCCTCCAAGGTGATGAGCTGAGCCTGTTTCATGGCACGGAGCCGGCCCTGCCTGCCCAGTGCATGGGAATGTTGGCTGGAGCTCAGCCTTTCTCCAGTGCTCCAAAGGCTCAGGGCTGCCATCCCTCCTGCACCATCCTCACTTCAGGGGATGCTGGTGCAGCTTCCAGGCTCCCCAGTCCCCACCAGTGCTGTCCCAGTGCCTCGGGGGCAGCCCCCAGTCCAGCAGTGGGGGACAATGCATGACCCAAGGGCAGTCAGCTCTGGGTTTAGGCTCAAAAAGAGGAATTCAGCCTTGCAGTGACCCTGCTGGTAACCTGGTGTAGATGCAGCTAATGGTAAATAGATAAATAATAAATAGTAAATAATAAATAGAAATCAGAGGATCATCAAATCCTGGAATGGCTGGGCTTGAAAGGGACCTTAAAGCTCATCCCATTCCACTCCTTGCCATGGGCAGGGACACTCTCCACTGACCCAGGTTGCTCCAAACCCTGTCCAGCCTGGCCTTGGATCTCACCTGCTGTGGCCAGGAGAGGTTCTGTCACATTCCCCTCCTTCCTCAGAGCTCAACTGACGCCTCTTCTCCCCCCATTCCAAATGGGATTGACACCATTGATTTAGGCCTGGGAGTGAGCGCTGAGCGTTGAAACACCAGCAGGATGAATCCCTGCATTCCTGTCAGGATTGATGGGCCGCTCCGAGTCGTTATTGGGATGCTTCCAAGCTCATTAGAGAGATGTCTATTTGCCATGTAATTAACTCTAAATGGCATCAACAATGAACAGTGTCATTATGGTTGCACTGAGCTGCAGGTGAACAGTTCCCAGGGTCTCCCTGGCTGGTCAGTGACCGGCTCCTGCTGCAGAGGGATGAGCAGAGGTGCAGGAATAACAGGAACAAGGGACACGAGGGCTCTGGGACCTTGTTCCCTCCCTTCCTGGGAAAGGCAGACACGGCTCCAATGGACCCTCAGGGGCTTTGTCACCTCCCCAGCATCGAATGCACCTCATGCCCAGGATTTTTGGGCTGAGGATCCCCTGAAACATCCATCGGGAAGGCAGGATCCTCAAAGAGCCTCGCTGCCCCTCTGTGGCATCACCCGACCCCTTCCAAAGGGGGCTCTCTCTGCTGGAAATGGCCTTGCTGCTCCATGTGTCCAACCAGGACAAATCCCTCAGCTTCTGCAGAACACAGCAAATTAAACACACAAAAAGCACCTTTGTGCCTCCTCCCCATCCCTGTAAATGTTCACCCCCAGGATGATGTGGAACCAGTGTCACTGCTGCATCTCCACCCAGAAGGGCACCAGTAAGGCAGTAACTGCCCCCAGTTTGTATAAACATGGGAAATGAGGAGGGAATTGGGCTCAGGGCAGCACTGGGAGGATGTTGGAGTCCTGGGGTGAGGTTTGGTTAGCAAAGGGCTCTGCCTGATGCTCCGTGGCTCTGCCTGCCCTAATAAAAATCACACATTTCATGTGTGTTGTTTTTTGAACAGCAGCTTTTTTAAAAAGAAATCAGTGGGTTTTGGCTGCTTTATCCCCTTATTTGGATTATTTAAATCAAAAGCAGGAATGGGGGGAGGCTCCTTTTGTGATTCCAGCCGGCTCGGAGCCAGCTGTGGCTGTGCTCCCTGGGCTGGGGAGGATGCAGAGGGTGGCCGAGGGTCCCGTGGTCCAGGAGGTCACTGTCCCCAAGTGCCATTATGGGATAACACGGAGCTGGTGACCCCCTGTCCCCCCTGGGCAGATGGAGGGAGCGAGGTCACCCCGCCAAAACTCCTTCACTCCCTGGATGCTGCTCCCTTCCCGAGCCAGGAGAGTGGTTTGTTCTGGTCCAGGCAGCCCCCAAATCCCAGCAGAAAGCACCAAAGGTCCTGGTGGTGACAGGGGCAGCAGTTTGTTGCAGTGGGTGGGTGTTTTTGTTGTGCAAACCCCTCTCCTCCTCCTCCTCCCAGAGCAGGGCTGTCTCCAGCTCCCCGGAATCGCTGTAGCTCCAGGCAATTTTCTGTGTTCGACTTTTGCGAAACCATATTAAGAAAAATCTCGCCCTGGCGCTGCTGGCTCTCCTCCAGGCTGGAAATTGCATTCCCCTGCTTGAAATTCCTCCCGGAGTTTCAGATGGAGAATGTACAACTTCACTTTCCATCTTGAGCTGCTGTCACACATTTTAATAACAGGGGCCGGGCTCCACCCCAGCGGAGGCGGCGTGCCAGGATTCTGGAGTGGTTGTGGTGAGGGTTGGGATGGCTGGGGGGTGCTGGAGCTGTGGCTCAGCCCTGGCCCCTCCAGCCTCCCCCCAGTGTCAGTATCTTGGACTGAGGAGGGGGTTTGTGGGTTGGTGTTTCATCTTTGGTGATGAGGTTTTGGTGTCTCCTTTGTCCCGGGTGATGGGAAATCTGGAGCAGAGGGGATCGGCACCAGATTGGCCTGTGACCCCAATTAGAGGGAGACACAATCCATTCCTCCTCCTTGCTCATATCCTGTGATATTCTATGATTCCATGATCCACTCCGCTGGTCCCGGAGAGCTCAAGCTGATGGTCCCACCTGGTTTTTTCCCCCTCTGTAAAACCTGCCACTCTCTCCTGCAGGATCAGGATAAATCCCTCCTGCATCGTGACTCTGAGTTTTGTCCCATACCCAGGGGATAAACCTCAAAGCCTGGCAGGTCCCTGGGGAAAGATAAGCTGGGCTGGGTGACACAGGGTGGCCTTTGCTGTAGACCCTGGGTAGGACTAGAGAGGGGTGGCATTGCCAAAGATCCCGGTGACATCCCTGTCCTCGTGAACACTTCCTGGTGAGGACCAAGAGCCCAGTGCCCCTGTCCCCTTGTCTGCTGGGGCTGGACAGTCCCAGGGCTGCTTGGCCATCCTGCACCCCCAGGGCTGATGGCCTTTGCCTCCCCGGCTGCCGGCGCTGCTCTGCCTCTCCCCGAGCTCCCTTTTATGGGCTGCTCTTTGAACCTGAGGAGTTGTGCAGTATTTGTACAACACGCTGCCATAATCAGGGAAACAGCCCTCCTAATTGGATTGGAAGGGCCGGCAGTAATTGGCTGTTTGGGAGCAGCCGTTTCCAATCAAGCTGTGCGCGCCTAAATAAGTTTGCTCGCTTTTATCGGCCTGGCAAACTCTGCCGTGGAGGTGACCTGTTAAATGATCTCCCGTGTTTCTAAAGCATTTTTCATCCCCGCTGATCCCTTGAGCCCTTTCCTTTCTTTCGCTGTAATAACAAACTGTGGGAAATCCCAGAGCACCCACGCTGCGGCTCCCGCCTGCCTGACGTGGGGATGGGGGGGGGAGTCTGGAGGAGGGTCATGGTGGTGCTGGGGTGGCCAGACGGGGTGCAGGGGTCCAATCCTGCTGGATTTAAGGTGGGGGAGAGGGTGGCCAAAGGGAGCATTGAGCTCACGTGGTGCTGTGCTGATGTTGCTGTGTTTGGCCCTTGGTGGGACTTGTCACTGGGCTGTCCCAGGTGATCCTCACCCACTCTGGGAGCAGGATTCTGTGTGCTGGGAGTGCCTGTGGGGACTGGCTGTGCCTCAGGGTGCCCACAGGTCGGGGGTGTCACCTGTGGGGGGGCAGAGTGCTGATGCCCTGGTGCCAGGGCTTATACAGGGACCCAGGGCAGGGACCAAGGTGTGACCCAGCCCACGCAGCAAACTGGGATGTCAGGGTCGAGTCTGTCCCTGCTCTGCCCAGGAATGAACAAATCCTCTCAGCACCATTCCTGAGGCATGGCTGGTGTCCTGGCTCCATGCTGTGCTGTTCCCATGGCCCATGTCCTGCACAGCCACCCCTGGGTGGCCACTGCCAGCCAAGGGCACCAAGCACAGGGAGCAGCAGAACTGCTCATTGCAGAACTCCTTTGTGTCAACCAAAATGTCCTAATTTTGCTTAAAAATGGCACCTGAGCTGCTTGTCCTCAATTCCCCGAGCTGCTGGCAAGGCATGGCACTAGTCCCTGTCTGGTGAATCCAGGGACCTTCCTGCAGGGCTCGTCCAGCCGCAGGAACAGCCCAAGCCCTCTGAGCGCTCCGTGCTTCCTCCCCTCACTGCAGCGCCTGGAGCGAGCCCTCAGCTCGTGTTTTAAGCCTTTTCCCCAATTCTGAAGGTGAGAAAGAAAGAGCTGCTGCTCCTCCGACCGCACCGTGGCCACAGCTCTGTGCCCTGCAGGGACCCCCTTGTGCTGAGGATGAGGAGGGTGGCAATGCTGTGTCCCCCCCTCCTGCCTCTCCAGAGTGTCCCTGGCCGTGTTTGGGCAGAAGTTTGTCAGAGTGGATCGATTCTTGCCAAACGTCTCCGTTTTGACAAATTGGCATTTTCCAACAACAACATTTCCCCCCTCCCCAGCCCAAACAGGGAGCTGGAGCCGTGCCAGGCACGGAGCAGTTCCCGTTCCCAATCCCTGACGTAAACCCAACAAGAGCTGGCAAGTGCCACGCCGCGGATTCGTGTTTATCAAACTGCTCCCGATAACAGATTCACTTCCTCGCCGTAATTCTTCCTGCTCGGTTTCCCCCGGGGAACCTTCGCCTCGGGAGCCGGGAGGAGTCTCCGCTTCTTTCCTCCCGCTCAAAATGTGTGCGGGACGGGCCGGTGGCCTCGGCGCAGCCACCGAACGCCAGCCACGAGAGGGCACAAAGCCCTGGCCCTGCAGCAGTGCAGCCGTGTCACCGTGTCTCCCTGCAGTCCCGTTACCCTGAAACCCTGTCACCGTGTCACCCTGCAGCCAACAGCCCTGTCACTGTGTCACCCTCTCACCGTGTCACCCTGCAACCCTGTCACCCTGCAGCCACATCACCCTTGCAGCCCTGTCACTGTCACCCTGCAGCCCCACAATCATGTAGTTGCATCACCCTGCAGCCCTGTCACTGTCACCCTGTGTCACCCTGTCACAGCCCCTCCACTCCCAGGCCAGGGATCCCCCTTCTCACCACCCTCCAGCTCTCGGGAGACTTGGGGAATCTAATTATCAAGAGCTAATTCCATTAATAGGTTAATTAAGACACTGCTGGTGTCAGATTCAGAGGAGGAAGGCTTTGCACAGGGCTGGAAACCATCCCAATCCAGCGTCCGTCACCTCAGCTGCTGCTCTTGGGCTGATTTGGGATGTGCAGGGGAACAGGTGGAAACCCAGGACGGTCCTTCCCATCCCAAACAACAACCACGGGCACATGGGAGCTGTTCCCGTGCCTGCAGTGGGAGCCTGGGAGCTGCCTCGCCAGGGGCTCTGGGGTTTATTCCCATTTATTTCCAGCCTGGGGTCCCACACTCCTGTGGAGCTGGATGCTCCCTGTGAGACCCTTCCCATGGTGCCAACGGCCAAAAACACTCACTGGAGCCCCAGGGACTGTAACGAGAGGGGGGAAAATGTAAAAGAAGAAATTTTATGGGGAAATATGGTGAAATGACTGGAAAACATGTGAAGGTACAGGGAAATGTGGGGAAATGGTGGGAAACATGGAGAAATGTGGAAAAACATGCAAAAACACGGGGATATGTGGGAAAATATGGAGAACTGTGGGAAAACGTGGGAAAACGTGGGGAAACATGGAAAAATCCTGGGAAGTGTGGGGAAGTGTGGGAAAAGGTGTCGCCCAGCACGGTGGGGCCGGGACCCCGCGCCCCGTCCAGGTGACCCCCCCCCATGCGCGGGGTGTCCGTGTCCCCGCGGGGCTCCCGGCGGTGCCGCCCCGCAATCCCCTCCCCGTCCCC
>WEKX01020986.1:0-56373 GCA_013390025.1 Pitta sordida | reverse complement strand
AAATCCTTCCCCCTTTCTCCACAAGTCAGGAGAAGGATTGGAATGGTGTTAAAACAGGAAAGAGGAAAATTAATGGGAATTCTGAAACAGGCTGGCTTGTACAGAACAACAGCTTAAACCTGCGTTACTGCCTTTTTCATGTCCCCCCGTTATCTCTAAAGCTGATGGAATAAAAGAAATAAAATCATTTCTCAATGGTAATCACACCTTGCTGAGCTGTTCGAAAGGCCACCTGATTCACGAAGTCTTTCACCAAAGTATTCCCAACTCCATTTAAAAATCCCAGCTGATGTTCTCAGTGAAAAGGATCCACCTGCAGATTTATTTCTTTTATTTTTTACAGGCTCACAGGATATTCTGAGTTGGAAGGGACCCACAAGGATCAACATCTCTGAGCTGTCCCGAGTTCCCCAAGGATGTGGTGGTTTACACCCAGCATTTCCAAGGTACAGGAGGCACAAAACCTTCTCCAGGACGTATTTACCCATTTTACAACAGGCTTTTCTCTCTTAGCCCAGCAGGCCCTTATATATTAAAAAAAATAATTAAAAAAAATCTCAATTTTTAACCCAGTTTGGAAGAAATGACACCTCCTAACATTGGCTTTTTCATAAGGCAAAAGTGTTTTCCCAGCAGCTCCAGTGCTGAGGGGCATCTTTGGGATAACACGGGAGCAGTTTAAGCTCTGGGAATTGGAAATTCCAGGGTTTAATGATTTAATTATTAGATATTTGTGGTCTTGCTCGTTGCACAGGAGAATTTCATTTATTAAAAGCAGCTCCAACTTGGAGAAACTCCATTTATTTCCTCTGAGGGCTCAGAGGACATTTTCAAACAGAAATGGAGATAATAACTAAATGCGCTGTAAGTAACACAAATGTTTTGAGGTAAATATCCTGTTTTCTTAAATGTCATCAAAGCATTTGTTGCATAAACAAATCCCCAGGAGTTTCCCTTTCTCAGATTAATTTTAATCCACACCAACCAAGCAGTTTAAAGCACCTTGGCTCTCTTGCTCTCTGATTCTCCTTAAAATGACAAATGTGAATTATTCAGGGCTCTCCTAAATTACAGTTTCGAGGTTATTCTGTAAATTTGCTCACATATTTGTGGTCCTTTTTCTTATAATTTAAAAAATAAAGGAAGCTTTTTCTTTCGCCTTCATTATCTCTGTGGTTCACATGCAGGATCTTCCTTTTTGGTGCTTTACATCTGCTTGGAAAAAGCAAATCTCACACCTAGGGATGTATCTCTATTTTAAAGGAAAATATTCCATAAGGCAGAAACAATTTAAATATCACCAGGGATTTTATGTTGATTTTAATCATTGGTAATTTTACGTTGATTTTAATCATTAGTGACTTTGTGCTGCTTTTAATCATGAAGGATTTTACACTGCTTTCAGTCATTAGTGATTTTGTGTTGGTTTTGATCACTTGTGATTTTAAGATTAGTGATTTAAGAGCTCTTTCCACAACCAAATAGGGCCTGTCAATGCGCAAAATGAAGCTGAGATTTTTTCTTCTGGGTCAAAATTTGAGGAAAACCCACAGTTGATTAATTTAGGTTTGGGGTGGAGGTGGAGCTGTTGGTTTTGGCAGCTTTTCAGCCAGATAATTTTAATTTCTACAAACTCCTCTAACCTTTAATAATCCAATGTCTTCTGGGTATTGTTTCATCCAAACCAGGGAAGTTCTTGATCCCCAAGGCAAGACATGCAGATAATACAGATGTTACAGATGTTATTGTGGCCACCAGTCACTCGCCCTTAAAGGGCTGGATGGGACAAATTGCTGTTTAATGTTGAATTTCTTGCCTTTCTGCCAGTTCTTTTACCCTCCTCATCCATCCTCATTTTCTGCCTTGTGCCCCTGTCAATAATTGCTTCACCAAGAATTTGCCTTTACAACCACACGACCAAAAAATCTTCTTTTCAAACTCTGATTTTCTCTGCTCCCTTACACTTTGTTCCTCTCACAAGTCCTTGCACGTGTTCCCTGGTATGAAACGCGGGTTGGAAAAGGCTTTTTTTTGTTGGTTTGTCTTTTATTTTGGGCGGGTCGTTTCGCTTCATTGAGTTCCTCTGCCACTTTGCACATGGAGATGCCAGCAGGGAGCAGGGTGGCACCTTGGGAAGTGCCCTGGAATTGCCCCCTCCGAGTTGTTGGCTGCTTGTGTTATCAGGAAGAGCAGAGCAGCAGCCCTTTGGGGAATCCCTGAACAAGCCCTTTGGGGAAGCCCTGAGATAATTCTTTGTTCGCAGCCCCACTCAGCTCAGCCTGCCTGTTTGTCTATGCTAATTCGAAATCAAGAATTATTATCTCGGTAACAGGAGCCACTCCAGCAGCTTTATTCTCCTCATCCCTCCTTGGCAATTGTGAGAAGATGTTGCTTTGGAATTAAGAGAAGCCAGTTTCAACACCCAGCGAGGGTGTGAGACTCCAAGGGCTTGTCTTCTTTGCCATGGATATTCTTGGGCCACACTTTGCTCTCTGCAAGGCAGTGAGGCTGCTCACATAACCCTCGATTAGTTTTGATTTTCATTTGGGGTCGGTTTTAATTCAGGGGTCAAATTTCGGGTTTTCGATTCGCTGATTTTTCCCTCGTTAGTCACTAGAGTGTGTCACAGATCAGAAATCCTCAGAAAGTCCTGCTAAGAAACTCTGCAAGAGCTGAAACTGTGTCTCCTGTGGGTGCTCAGAGGGCTGAGGGAAGGTCTGGGGAAGCAGCTGCTTTGGAAAGGAACCATTGGCAGAATCTTGAATGCTCTGCTCTTGCTTTTCATGACATTAAAAAAGTGTCACCTGACCAATGTCCAGGCACTTGTGGCTGTAATTTATGCTCATAATTGCCTTCAATAATATGTTTCCTTTCCTTTGCAATGATTTCTTGCCTGCCTGGTGCAAAGGGTGAGATCCAAACCAATTCACCCCTCCAGGAAACGCTGGGAACTCTGTTCTGCTGTTGTGAGCTCAGAACCAGGAGTGGCCCAATCCTGGCCCCAAAATCCTGCTCAGGACAGTGCCCACAGACTTCCCTGGGATGGCAGAGAAGATCCCAGAGCAGCAATATTGGCTGCTCAATGAACAGGCTGCGATGATGTTATTACTGCCCAAACAGAGACAGGAAGATAATTGCAGACTCCATCCTCTGCCTGCGAGTGCAGCTCAGCAAAAATGACTTTGCCTGTCAAAAACGAGCAGAAATTGGGAACAGCACCTTGAACACAAGTGAGGAAATCAAGTTCTGAGCTTGATTTTCTGGCCGTGACAGAATCCCTGTATGAGCATGGAGAAGTCACTTCTGCTCCTTGCAGCTCATTTTTGCCTTGAAAACTAAGATGATTCTATTTTGCCAGACAGGATAAATTGCAAATCCAGTTTAACTGTCTTGTCTTTCCCCATAGTTTTGAATAACCCTGATTGTAATGATTACATTTGATTAACAGATATTCTTCCCCCTCCCTGGCAGCCACTTGCATACAAACTTGGGGGTTTTTTTTGCCTTGAACAGAGTTATGCTGCCCTGGAAATCCTTGCAGCAGGAAAGGATCTTCGGAATAAATAAAAATAAGCGTGGGACTCGGCCTGGCATGTTAATTAAATCCAATCTCCTTGTAGTTTGTCTTCTCTTCATGCAGCCCTGTACTTAAGATTGAGCCATGTTTGGGTAGCATGAACTCAATTACTGCTTTTTAGCAACAACAACACTTGACTTTGTCCAGATGAGCCTTGTGTTTTTTTTTTTTTTTCTCCTCAGCAGGGGCTGATTTGAGCAGAACAGCACGAGCAGCTCCCCTCAGATCAAGGTGCTCTGCCATTATCTGGATTTCGAGGTGTCAGTCCACGACAGGCCCAGGCTGCAGAGCTGTCACTGCAGTCACTGCTGTCACCCTGCATCGCACAAGGTTATGTTCTGTCTTAAATTAACATGACTTTGGTGGTGCCCAGCACTCCGAGATTCCTTATTATCAAAGTGATCAGCAGAAGGGGCTTCTCCCTCATCCATCACCCTGTCACTGCTTCACTTCCCCTTTTGCCACAGTTTCCTTTTACTTAATTCCGAGTTTTTTACATGAGGCTGCTCCTGCCAAATCCAGTTTTCTGTGGGAAGTTGAGCGCCTCTCCAGATCTGATGGATTCATTGGATCCACAGCTCCTAATAAAGCTGAATTTCTGTTCTCTGGGAGAACAGATTTAGTGGTTGATTGAAGGTTGATTGAAGGTCTCCTTGCTTTTTTGGTTCTGTGAAGCACCTGTATGTCCTTTCTCAACTCTTCCCATCTCAAAACCTCCATGTGAACACTGGAAAATTTGTTTTAAAACACAAACCTGTGGAAAAGCAAGTTTTGCATGAACCTGACTAAACCACGACCTGCATTTGAGCCATCCCTTGGAGCACAGAGCTCTATAAGGAAAATGGCAATAAATCCTTATTAATGACAGTGGAAGAAGCAGTCAGCCCTCTCTGCTGAGTGCTGAGAAGGTGTCGCACTAATCAGGATGAGCTGAGTGTGTAGAATAAATAGTTTTGTTAAGGGCTCATTGTGAAAGTGTAAGAATAAGGAGCAGGAAAAAGGAGCAATGGTGAAGCCAGGGAGGATTTGCTGCTTTTGAGGAGAAAAACAGGGTCATCTTTCAACTGAGAGTTCAGTGCCTTGGGGGAAAATGGAGCAGGGAAAAACAGGTCATAGGAAGGAAAACTTGTGGAGCTGAAGGATCAGGAATTGCAACTTATAGCTCAGTTAAACCTGCTGGGAAGAGGGAGGGTGAGGTGTGCAGCTCCTGGTGCTGCACTGATCCTGCTCTGAAAGCCCAGTCAGTTGGGGATGGATGCTCTTCCCTGGCTCAGGGTCATGGAGCTGGGAAGTTCCACATCCATAGGTGGATCCATACACACACACACACATATATATAAATAAGATTATATATATGATATAAATACATCATACATATATGATATAATCATGGAATGGTTTGGCTTGGAAGGGACCTTAAAGCCCATCCAGTGCCACCCCTTGCCATGGGCAGGGACATCTTCCACAATCCCAGGTTGCTCCAAACCCCATCCAACCTGGCCTAAAAAATAATAATAAAATAACCCCCAGGATGTGCCTCTGTCTGCAAAGTGTGTACATTAATAATTCCCTTTACAGGAGGAAGATTAGAAACCCCTCTATGATTTTTAAGATCCTTCCCTGGCAAATGTGATATTGGAAGGGTGGCTGGCAAATGGAAATATATCAGGCATTGCCTGACTTTTTCAAGAACTGTTTTGCAGAATATAACCTACAGGCTAACTCCCCATGAAATTTATTATTCACTTAAATACTGCATTGCAAGATTGTGTTCCAGCTGAACAATGTTTCCTACTGCTCGCTATCAGAGGGAACAGTCTGCTGCAACTACTCCATAATTGTTCTACTAATGTATACTTTATTAAACTCCTGCTGTTTTCTTGACTGGTTTATCTACTAAAAATAGTCTGATTAATAAAATGGATGTCAGATGCATCCATCTTTATGCATTTCCCCCATGGAATTAGACAGTACTAAGTAGTAATTTGATTTTTTTTTCTCTTCCTGTTAGTGTTAAGCAATGTCAATTATTCTCTGCAGTGGGTTGCTGGTAGGATATTATAAATTTGAATTCAATTCATGTTGACAGCGATGAGAACTCAGGTGTTAACTGGGCTGCTGTGTCATGGCAACCACGGAACGGATCAGGATGCCACCAGCCCAACTGCACTGAGGCTGGAGGAAGGCCCTTTTCTTAGATTTTAACCTTAAAAAAAAATCTGAAAATAATCATATTTTGGAATCACATCTGCATAATTACATGCTACGCCTTTGAAATTCCCTCTGTAGTTTCAGATGGACGTGGCAGGGCTTGGTGAGTCTGGCCTTTGCTTCCCTCCACGTCACAACAATTCTGACAGCATTTCTCTGGCTCTTTCTGGGCTGCGGGAGTGGTTTGAACACAGCTCTGCTGGATGCCATGGTGCAGATTAAAGCAGCATTTCACTCCTCATCTGGGTTACATATTCAGAGTTAACGAGGTATCGTTTGGAAACTCCAGTTATGTCACAGGGTATCAACGAAAGAGTTTTTGCTAAACAGTTCAATGCCATGACACACTGCACATCTCAATATTTCCCTGGTCCGTTTAAGGTTCTACATTTCAATATTTCCCTGGTCCATTTGAGCCTCTACATTTCAATATTTCCCTGTGTCATTTGAGGTTCTACATTTCAATATTTCCCTGGTCCACCTGAGATTCTACATTTCAATATTTCCCTGGTCCATTTGAGCCTCTACGTTTCAATATTTCCCTGGTCCATTTGAGGTTCTACATCTCAATATTTCCCTGGTCCATTTGAGCCTCTACATTTCAATATTTCTCTGTGTCATTTGAGGTTCTACATTTCAGTATTTCCCTGTCCCATTTGAGGTTCTACATTTCAGTATTTCCCTGTCCCATTTGAGGTTCTACATTTCAATATTTCCCTGGTCCATTTGAGGTTCTACATTTCAAGATTTCCCTGTCCCATTTGAGGTTCTACCTCTCAGTATTTCCCTGTGCCATTGGAGATTTTTCTGTGCCCCCTGTGGGGTTTTGGAAGGAGAATTGGGACATTGCAGAGGGTTTGATCATCCTCTCATCACCAGCCACATCACTTGGTTGATTTGATGGCATCCCCCCAGTCTGCAGTGATACGAATAAAAGGATCAAGAATGATGCTCACAGAAACAATGTGTTAAATTAATCCAGTAAGAGAACACTACTGGGATCACTCCCCAGCATTCACTGGAATTGTTTCCCAATGGGAAGTAGCAAATTTTCAGTAACCTGGACAGTCCTGTGTCACACAATCCCTCTGCATCTCTCCTGGGAGTGGCATCTTTCTGTTTAAAGAGCCCTAAATGTGGGAATGAGGAGCACATTCCCCCCCCCAAAAAAGTGTTGATAATGAATAAATTGTAGTGGCAGTGAGGAAGGACTTTAAAATCCCAACTTGAATGAAACCACAGGGTTGTTGTGTGGGCTCCTTCATTTGCATGATGGGAGAGGAGCAATACCCATTCCAGGACTCCAGCTGAATCACAGGTGGTCTCCAAACAATTCTCAGCTTTGCCCAATATTTTTACGTATCAGCTGCGTTATTTAAATATTTTAAATATTCTCTTTGCCTCCATTCTCCATCTGCAGTGGATGCTAATGCTTCCCTGCCACATCAAGGTGTTGGGAACATGAATCCATGAATGTTTTACAGGAAGGAGGGTGAAGGTTTGGTCTGAGGGAATTAATATTTTACAGGAAGGAGTGTGCAGGTCTGGTATGAGAGCAGAGTAGCAATGCAGATACCTGAGTTACTGAGGGGGCTAAAATGGCTTTTCCAAGCCAATAAAACAGGGCTGGAGCAGTGAAGTGCCTCACAGTGCTGCTGTGAGCAGGGAAATCAGGAATGTGACTGTTGGTTTGGGGGGTTTTTTTTCCACCTTTTCCTCAAGTTGGGCTTTTATTGGAAGCTGAATTACAGCTCCTGGCAGAACTAGAGGGGATGTGCAGGTTTGTGACACCTGGATATTGCTCTGATGGGCTGGTTTGAGCTGAGGGGGGTCATTAGAGATCCTGTGCTTTGGGCAGCACATCTGGAAGGATGACAGGGGACATCTGAGAGGATGACAAAGGAGATCTGAGAGGATGACAAAGGAGATCTGAGAGGATGACAAAGGACATCCAAAAGGATGACAAAGGACATCTGAGAGGATGACAGAGGACATCCAAAAGGATGACAAAGGACATCTGAAGGGATGACAGAGGACATCTGAGAGGATGACACTTCACTAAAGCTGCCTCTGCCAGTTGAAATGGCATCCTCAAAAGAAACAGCACTTTAGTGTGAAGGCTGAGCTGCATCATTTCCCTGCCCTCCTGAACTTGTTTTCCTGATGCTGAACTACTTTGTCTTTCATTTCTCTGACCTGAAACACCCAGGGCACAGATGCTTGAAAGTGATGAACAGAAGTTGCTCGAAGTCCCAGCTCCTCTTTCCAGCAGCACATGCTGTGACAGCCTGATTTAGATGTCCAGGTCAAACAATTCTTTTCACTTGACTGCACCAACCATCCTGGGTGCACTTGTTATCTCCCGTGTTAAGGCTTTTTGTTATTTTGACTGGGCTGAGAAGGCAGGTAGGACATTGCCAAGGCAGGTAGGACATCGTTTCCCCAGCCTGTGACTAATGTGTGTCACACCTTGGTTGTCACAATGGGGCACCAAGGTGCCCAGAGCCTTCCAGCACACTGTGGTTAATCCAGGTGTGCCCAGGGAGAAGGATTGAAGGGAAAACCCCTTCCTGCATGCGCTTCTGCATGAAGGGAGACTGAGAAAATGCTTTGCAAGCTTAAAAAAGCTGGGGGGAAAAGGGCAAAGATCTGAATATAAATCTCTCTTAGAGGAGAGCAGAGTAAGGGATCTGATTCCTTCTGGACTTGAATGATTGAACCAGTTCAGCCTGGTATTGATCAAGTCCCTGAATGGCAGATATGGATAGTTCCAGTAGGAAAACTAGAAAAAAAAAAAAACCCAAACAAAAAAAACCCAGAGAAAAGGCAGAAAAACCTGTTTCTGTGGTACCTCAATCTAAAGAACATCCAGTGATTTCTGTGCAAACTTAATAATGTGCCTTGTGTTCATTAAAAATGGTGATTCTCAGCCTTTAGGTGGGCGACATTCAGACTTGGTAAGAAAAGCACAGAGGAAGAAAATCGATGCATTGGAACGTTTTTCCCTTTTCTTTGATGAAATTTAAAGTCTGCACACAACTGAATCTTTACAGGAATCATTTGTGTCCAGGCTCGTGGAAGGTCCAGGAAGGATCATTTCATTTACCCCGAGTGTCTGAAGCCCTGGTTGACTCTCTTGGTTGTTAAAAATAGAACATCCAGGATTTTCCTGTAGCCTCCTGGAGGACGTTTCTGCTGTTGAATGGATGGAGGTCTGGTAATAGAAGCTGGGTTTGATCCTGGGCTGTTCCTTTGGCTGCCAGTCCAGACTTTTCCTGGAGACTGGAAATCCAGGGCAGGTCCTGCTGCTGCTCCTAAGTCTGGGCGATGTTTTTGACAAACTGAGCAGAGCAGATGTGTGTGTGCCTGGAAAAAACAGCATCCACCTAAAAAACCAACACTGTCCAGGGTTGCAGAGGTTTGTTTTTCAACTCAAGCAACAGGTTTAGCCTCAATGGAGAGATGCAGTTTCTGCTGTTTTCCAAAAAAATCTTAGGCTTGAGTGACCTTCAGGCTTTCCTGACTCCTGAACTGATCTGACTCAGGAACTGGGGGGGTTGTTTTGGGGTTTTCCTTCATGTGCTTTAAACAGTTTTGCTGGTCAGAGCAGCCTGTGAAGAGGCAAGAAGGTGTTTACACGTCAAAATTGGTCTGAGGCTCAGGGGAGGTTTTTACTTTCCTGCCTTAATCCTTTAGTACCTTGTCCCCGTGTTCCTCAGCTCTGGGAAGAAGGGACTGAGCCAAGTCTCCCTCCCCTGGAATCATTATGCAAAGCAGTTCTAATATTGGCCTTGATTGTGCAAACAGTTCAGTGTTTATGTGTTTGTGTCATTAACTTGAGTGTTCTCCTTTCCTCCAGACGCAAAATTAGGTGTGTTTGTGTTGCTGTTGTTTCCCAGGCTCAGCTTTTTATCAGGCCTTGCTTCTCAAAGCCCCTCTTGTACAGATGGCGTTGGAAAGTTAAATTACAGTTTGCCAGGACTGCACTGGCAATTGCTAAATTTAAATCTGGAATAAAGCACTGCTCAATTCCCCAAGCCCTGCACAGTCTGTTCGTCTCCGTGGTGTTAATATTCATTTATTAAATAGTATTTTCTTGAATAATTTGGACTAAAAATGTCATTGACAGCCCATCCCTGTGCTTTGCACTGATGGTGAAATCACCAGGGACTGAGTTTCCATGAGCTTTTTGACGTTTTTTCTTGTATCTACTGTTCTAAGTTACAATCCAAAAGACTGTAAACCCTTGGAGTGTTTCTCTTCCTTTAAAGCATGTTAAACTGTATTTTTATATATATATGTATATGTATATATATATGTATATGTATACAGGCTTTGCTGAAAGCCATAATGAAGAGTGTTCATAATTAATGGACATTAATTCATCTGGAATCCTCTTTATACATAATGTCAGAGCAGACAAATGATATCAGGGTACAGATAAACTGTATTACAGTAGCTTTTCTCCCCAGAATTTGGAAGGAGAGACATTTTGGGGGCTCCCATGAAACCACAGATTGTTCTGTTTGTCTCCCACTTAAAGGACTTGGCTTGAATGAAAGGACTTTAATCCTGAGGTGCAAATTCAGCTCAGCAGGACGAGGTTTCTCCAGCCTCTGGTTTTCCAAAAATTAAGGTTTTTTGGTTAAATTGTCCAGCTTTGCTTCCCTTTGCCTTGGGAGGAGTTGGTGCCTGTGTGGGAAGGTGGGATAAACTGGGAAATACAAATGAAGGGACACGTGGAGCTGGTCCTGGGGTGTTTGGGAAGGGACGAGGCCATTCCAGGTGCTCCACAGAAATTGTCATCATCAGCTCCTTCTCTCAGTCTGCATCTGACTCAACTGGTGATGTTAAAATGTCATTTTCTGGGTCATGGCATGAGCTGCAGGATTCCAGGATCCCAGAGGGGGAGTGAACAGGCACATGGCTGAACGGGGGGAGATAATGGCTGATATATAAATATAGAGAGAACTAAAGTAACTCGGAGCTCTGCGAGGCTAGGAAGTGTACGGACCTGCAGAGTGCCATTGTTCCTGAGGCTGCACTTTCTAAAAATGAGCAAAATTGGGCTGAACATGGCAGAAATAAAGTATCACCTTCACCACTCCAGACGAGGATGTACAAAATGGATGTAGGGCCGAGGTGCTCTCATTTGGGTTTTCACATGATGTTTTGATCAAATTTGAGTTTGAATATAAAATTGCCGGCCAATTTCTATTTGGTGCCTGTGTTTAACAAAATTTATGTGAGTAGTTTCACCGTTTTCCTTGGAAATTCATGTCCTGAAAGGAAAAGACCTTTGCAAACACACAGGGAAGCAAATTGAAGAACAGCTTACCATGAAAGTTTAAAAAGGGGTTGGGAGGAAGAGAAAAACTAGGTTACAAAATTGAAAGTGTTTCGTATAAAAATGGATTTTAAAATAATTAGAGTAGAAATCTCTTTGCCATTGTGTTTTTATTAAAGCTTGTAAAGTGATTTGAGATGACTTGGGGGATGGAACTCAAAGTGAAACTCGTCATTGCACGGTGGAATTAAATCCCCTTTTCTTTTTTCCCACTTGGAACCCAAACCATGCAATGCTGGGGGATTTTTTTCCTCTCAGCTGCTTAAATGTCAAGAATTAGTTTTTATCTGAGCAACCTGTTTATCAGGAAAACTCTGAAGTTCAAAGGGAGCAACTGAAGGCAGTGGAAGAGTTGAAAGAGGCTCCCAGACGTGGTTCTGTCAGGGCTTTATTCTCTGGGAATCGACAGAGCCACTGTTCTTAGCAAGGCAGGAATAAAGAGTCAGGCATGGCCTGAAGGGAGCAGAACAAGAGCAGTTTGACATCATCATTAATGTCTGGACCATGACAGACCCCAAACCTGTGTTGCAGGTTGGTGCAATTCCACATCCCTGTTTAGTGGGGTTGTGCTTTCGTGTTTAGTGGGGCTGTGCTTCTCTGGAGACCAAAACTCTCAATTTCCAAATTAATTTCTCTCCTACTTGTAATATTCTGGTTCTTTTCTCCCTAAAAAATCGGTGAGTAGAAGTCAGAAAGTCTTTCCTGCTTTTAACCACCACTTTGCTCTGGGACATTTTATTTTCTCTTCGTGTCAGCCACAGAACGCTCAAGACAATCCTGAGCACACGTGGCCTGTTCCCCCCTGGAACACTTCTGGAATTGTGGCCACTGTGGTGACCTGTGATCTTTGGGCTTTCCAAAATCCGACAGCAGAACCTGGGAATTGCAAGTTTCAGGGGGAAGCAGGGAGTGAGGAATTGGAGGCTTCCAAAGACAAAAGTCACCAGAAAACCAGGATGGTCAGGAGCAGAAAAGGGGAGTGCAGGAAGCTGGGAATAGCCCAGGAGATTTCCTGAAGGAAAGGCCCTTGGTTGAGGGAGAGCAAAGGAATTGGACATGGAAAATCCCCAATTTCCATTAATATCACTGGGTGTCTGGACTGGTTTAGACAAGGACCCATTTCCTAATTGTGTTGGGATCTGAGCTTCCAACGTGAGAAATGTGGCCCTGCCACCGCGTGGCAGCAGCTGGGGGGAGGTGGAAGATGGGTGGAAAGAAATTGGTGATTATTCACCATTGCAGGAGTAGAAACCTCATAAATGACAGGACTAATTGCAGCCTCACAGTGGTGGAACTCTGGAAAAACGCATAAAAGCATCAGAGAAACGTCCCAGCTGTTAAATGAGTGACATAAGAATCCGGCTATCATTTTATCTCCATGTATTCATGTAATCTGGAGCCTTCTGGAGCTTTAACCCACCAGATTGGCCTATTAGTTTGTTCCAGATATATTTTTTTTAAAGCAGACTCTGAAATGCAAGCCAATAAACCTCAAGAGGCTCTCAGTGGTGACTGAGTTATTTCACCTCTCAGCACCCGGCCAGGAGCAGGTGATGGATTTGCCAAGCAAACCCAGCCACTGTAATTTCATTACTCTGTTAAGCACAGTAATTGTTTGGGGCACTGTAACAACGTGCTTGTTTCCCCTCTGAGCTTGTTCCCACCTCGTGAAATTAATCCTTGTTGTGACCAAAGTGTAACTCTCAAGGCACACCTGGAATATTCCTGCTCTAATGGTGCCTGGGCAGGGCTGTGATCCATCATTTATGTGCCCTTGTTTTGATGATGTATGAAAGCCATGCATCACTGCAGGAACACCACGAGAAATATCCCAGAGGCTGCCCTGCTTTGGAAGAGGGGGGGACAAAGAAAAAAAGAATTAAAATTCTTTATAAATAGGAAAAAAGGGTTTAGTTATTTATGGGAGTTGAAAAGCAAGGGAGGGAGGAAGGGAAGTCGAGTGAGGAGAGAGAACATAATATAGGGATGCTTTGATTTCCAGAGGTACCTAAATCAATAGGAGCTGCAGGTGTTTATTAAATCTGAAGATTGGGAAAGGGAATTTCTGCCTTTCCAGTTGCAATGCCTTGAGCACAGTGCCCTGCCCTCCTCTGCGACTGCTCAAGGAGGGGATAAGGCATTATTTGGAGCCAGGAGAGCCCAGTGCCAATGCCCATCACCAATGATAGAATTGGATGGGTAATTATTAACATTACAATATTAATAGAGTATTAATATTAATGTTTATTTACAACTGTCCATTCAAATGCTGCTGTAAATAAACTCAAGGCTGAGCTGTGATGGAGTTTAGCACTTAAATATCACAAAGCTCAGACATCTGAAGTCACTGTTGGGCTTTCTGTGACTCAGGTCCTGATTGAAGCTCAGCGTCCGCCCTGCAAGTGAGGATAACTCTGGGACCCTTGGAATAACTTGGCACAACAGCCACAGAAACAGTGTGTGCAGGGATGGAGCTGCCTCTGGGTGTCTCAGTGCTTCCTTTTTTTAAAAAAAAGCTGTGCAGAGAGACCTTTGATTTCCTATTTTTGATTTCTTGTTGCTCTTCACCTCAGTGGCAGCAATGGGGCTGCTCTGGTGACATTTGCTCCTCTGTCCTCTCTTGTTGTCCCAAAGCAGCGAGGTTTAGGAGGATTTCTGCTGTTCTGTTCAGCAAACTGAGGGCTGGAGGAAGGGCAAACTAGAGATTAATAAGCAGCAAATAAATAAGAATACATTGGGTGTCCTGGCTCGTGAGCTGTCAGGGGCTGCGTTTCAAAATCCCTCAGGAGGACCCTCCTGTCATTCTTTACCTGCTTGCCAAAATTATCCCTCATTTCTTCTCGTCTCCAACAGGCTCTAAAGGCTCTCTCTGTGCTTTTCACTCCGAAGCAGGCAGTGAAAAAGCCTTTCAGCCTCCCTCCCTCTCCATTTCAGGTGATTACAGAGTCGATTGTCCTCGGATTTCTTTTCAGGCTGCCTCCCAACTCCTGGTTTCTATTTCCAGCTTTTGATCAGTGATTCTGTCTTTGGGCAGTGCCCGTCTGTGTTGCAGCCCCTCGGATTAATGTGGTTCGTAGTAATCAAGAACCAGAACCCAGGGGAGAGGAAAGAGCCTTTGTGGGATGGGCAGAACCCTCAGCGCAGCCTCAGGCATCTGGGATTGGTTTGGGAGGAGAAAAACTGGCCAGGAAAACGTTTGGAAAATCGGTTGGCCATCGTGAAATTCCATCTGGAGGCCTCCAGAGGTTTAATGTTACTTTTAGAGTCAAGAACCAGGGTTTAAGGCTTGGAATTTAGTTCTTAAATTTGTTCCGTAGAGCTACAACAGATGTGCTGCTCTTAACCTGCCTGAGAGGAGAAATGTGGAAAATAGTGAAAAATGAATGTACAAAGTTTCCACAGGGCCCGGCGCTGCCTCACAACTGGAATAAAAGAGCTGGAGTTTATTGATAACAAACTGTGAAAAATCTCATATGAACTGTGAGTTTGGACTTGGTTTTTTGGATTAAAGAAAAAAAATTGAGCGAGTGGATTTGGCTTTTTGTTTCAAATCTTTACTTCTCTCACCGTCCCATTGACATTGGGGGGGTTTTGAGTGCAGAGCTGGATGGGAGAGACCTGTTGGCAGAAAGGAAAACCATTTTTTGAGGCAGTTTTCCAGCGATGTGGTTGTGTTGGCTGGTTCCTCATCCCAGCTTCTGCTTTTATACACTCTGAACTAAAGTCACCCCCCTTGCAGAGGGAGGGTGGCACTCACAACTTCCACCCAGAGAGAAGTTATGCCTGTTCTTATTCCCCTTCCACAAGCTGAGGAGTTTTTAGTTTCAATCTCAGGACATGGAAGCTGGAGGTACCTGTTGCACTGGGAACAGGGGCTGGATTCCTGCGCTGGCACAAGAATATTCACTCAAAATCCATGATATCCCCAGTGGAGCTCATGAAAGGCTCTGTTAATTATTGGGGGGGAGGAATCTCCTCAAGACCCTCGTGCAGCACCTTACCAGGGGCTTCACTGTCCCTTTGGAGCTCTGGGGGTGCTGTGGAACGAGGAAAATTCTCTGCTTGTTTCCCCTCTGCCCTCAGCCTCCTGCCCCTTGTTGATCTCACCTCACCTGCTGCCTCCCTTTGTGTTCCTCCCTTTCCCTTTTCTCCCCGAACACTCCGAACACCAAAGCACTGGCAGTTACTGCTCCTACTGCACGTCCACCCTCAAAACAAATCCCATTTGCAGCGAGTCCAGCAGCCCCTTCCTGAATGTTATCTCAGGGCTTCAGTCGCTGGGTTTGGCTCCTGCACATGATTCCAGCTCAGGCTTTGGCAGCAAAACGAGGGCAGATTTCTGCTTGTGATGATCCCTGAGAGGGAGCAGGGGCTGCAATAGAGACGAGAAGAACAGGGATAATTGGTCTGGCATCCATCGCTTCCCACTGCCTTTGGTGACCCCAGCGGCCCCCAGGGGTCCTGGGTGATGTTAATACGAGGAAATTCAGGTTTACAAGTGTAAGTGCAAATTTTGGAGGCTGTGCTTTGTGGCTTTATCGTCCTGTGGATATGAATGTGCCAATAAAACGGAGGCGAGTTTGAGAAAGGGGATGGCTCAGTTAAATCCTAAATGATCTGAATGTAGGGACTCACCACGAAGGGAGTGACTAAGGAGGAACTCTTTGAATCTGCTTGAATCAAACTTTGAAACTCTCTGAATAAGAGCATTTATGTCCCTCTGCATTGCCTACAAAGGAAAATAAAGCTGTTTGTGATTGGGTTTTCCTTTTTAAATAAAATAAGGATGAAAGACCAGGTTCCAATTTGCTCCTGTTGATTTTCATTGCAGATTATTTCCCTTAAAAATTGAGGTTTCCAGGGTATTTAAAAGGTTTTTAACCCGAGAAGTCTGGTCATGTTTCTTTAGCTACAAAGCTATTTTGTGAGCAATTGTCTTACCATTCCCAATTGTAGGAATTTTTTTTCCTGTAAATCATTCAGTGAAGCTTTTTGAATGGATGAGACACAGGCAGGTGGATGAGGGTGGTCCAGGCCAAGCTGGACTCCATGCCTGGCTCAGGATGTGCTGAATTTAACTGGGTCCATGTGTAGATGTCGATGGAAAATTTGGCATCCCTGACTTTCCCTGTGCTTGACTTTCCACTTGTTCTCCCAAGGCTTTAAGAGGTCCAGCAAAGGAAAATCAATTCCTGTGCCCCCTGTGTGATAAAGGGCTGTGGAAGGGGCAGGAGCAGCAGGAATTGCTTTGGTTCCCGTGTTGGGGGAGTTGTGTGGTTACAGACAGATGGTCAATGCACTCCTTGGTGTTCCTCCTTTTTCCCCCAGGAATTTCCCTGCGGGCAGAACTGGGATGTGACTGTCACTGCTGTGCCCCAAGCTGAGCGTTCTCTCAGGAGCACTTGGTGTTCAGGTTCCTGGGAAGGGACACAGAGCCTGTTCTCATCTGCAGAATATGAAATATAGTCCAGAAAGAGAGAGAGGAACAGTTGGACCTCCCACACAGCACAGGGCAGAGGATTACAGCTATTAACTTCATCCTGCAAGTGTTAATTACCAGACACACAATGTGCTTAATTCTCTTGTCGTGCGAGTTATTGTTTGGTAAAACGCACGAGTTTATTTTTGTCCCTTGGAGTGGAATTATTCTTATCTTGTTCGAAGGCATTTAGGCAAAGATACTGTAAAAAACCATCCTTTTGACATCGGCTCATTGTGAACTTGCAAACCCACAACGGTGACAGAAACACCAGAGGTGAAAAATCAGAGTAATTTACCTTTCCCTGTAGGGATCCCATGGCAGAGACATAAATGCACTTTTAGCCTCTCCCTTGCAGGAAATGCAGATTCTATCAGAAGACATTTTTCTCCTCTAAGTTTGATCATTTTTTTAGTGATACCATTCAAAATTTAAATGAATACGGTTACAATTCTGTGAAAAAAGCCAACTGAAGTGGGGAGTGGGGTTGTTTCCATCCCAGAAAATGGTCTGGCAGCCACTCTAAAGGCATTTTATTCTTTGGCAAGTGATAAGTTTTAATTTTCTGCTACTTCTAAATGACTTTATATTGACGCTTTATTCAAATTTCAGCTTTTCTTTCCACAGAAAGTGCTAGAGTTTTATCTTTCATGAAGAAAATGTGGGCAAGCACCTCTCCTTTTGTCATTAGAAGCATCATCCTCCCCCCTTTCAGCATCCACAGGATCCTCGGGGTGCTGGAAAGGTCCCCCCATCTCTCCCATCTCAATCAGCCCAAAATGGGACTGGGGAGACCCAGAATTACAGGAAATAAATGTCTTTTAGACGTGGAGGGGAAGGAGGTTTTGTCACAGGGAAATCTGAGCCAGGTCCTTAAGAACCAGCCAAAATTGGCAATTGAAGAGAGACAGGATGTTTGAGTGAAATGTGAATTTTAATGTCAATGAGAAGAGAGTCAAGGGCTAGGGATTCAAATAAAATAAGACAAACAAACTGTTCCATAATGATTTCTGCTGCCATTAAGAAAACATCGCTTTAACTAGGGGGGTTCTTTAATGTCTTTGTTGGAGAGAGCTTGTGCATAATGAAACCTTTTGAACACACAGCACGAGTGGTTCTGGTATCACATGGATTTCCGACTGGTAATTAAGCACCTTTAAAGAACTGCTCACAATTAAAGTGTCAGTGCTTTCTTGAATAGTCTTAATTTCAGTAGCTTTTCATGCCTGATTCATGGAGAATATTAAAAGGCACTTCATCATCCCTGAAAATACATCCATTCGCTACGAGGGCAGAGTCAAAGGGAGAGATGATGAATTGCAGTTAGAGGTGTCAGGAGAAGAGATTTAACAATTTCAAGAGTTACCTCAAAAGCAGCAAAATACGTATATGTTAATACAAATTCAGGTAATTATCTTCCATTAGCTAATTTGTGGCTCGGTACTTACGTGGCTAAAAATTCCAGAAATTCTCATGTATTTTCCTTTGGCCACTGGTAAATTATATTTCAATGCCTTTTCTTTGTGCCAAGTCGAGTGCCCTCGTTTGTCTTGGAGGTTCCTGATTCCGTAGTTGAGTTTTTTTAGGGGTGGGATTTGTTGGGGGTTTTTTTTTGGTGCTTTCTCTTCGTATTTTCCCTTCACTTCCTACCTCGACATTAAACAGCTGCTGATGTGAATGGGAAGCCTGGTGTATTAATTACTGCACATCATGGATCTCAGAAAACGTAATCAAGGACTAATTGGTGTCAATAAAAGTAACACTGACAAATGCCTTCTGCTGTGATTTGGTAGAACAGAAACAGGAGGAAAACCGATCCACTTCCCCTGGGAATATCCTGCCTTTGGGTTTTCCTCTGGAAGAAAGGCTGTGGCTGGATGTTAAATAAGCCAGGGAACAGCACAAGTGCAGGAGCTCCTCAGCCTCCTTGGCTGGTTCCATTTATTTTATCGATTTCTGCCCTGGAGGATTTGTTTGAAGCTGGGGAGAGCTGGGACAGTGGGACATTGAAAGGAAAGGTGGTGGCACTTTTGGTGGGTTTATTTCCTCCCTGCTCTAAAAGGGATGTGTCATGGGGGTTGTCCTGGCTTTTATACATGTATATATAATATATATATATAAAATTATATAATTGTATATCTAAAATATATGCATATATTTTCTAGAAATATATAAAAGTGCCTATATAAATAGCAATCTAAACATGTCTATATAAATACGTATAAATGTTTATTTATTTATTTATTTCCTATGCTGTCTTTCCTTTTCCATCTCTCCCCACTCCATCCCTGCCAGTGGAATTCAGCAGATTTATTTTGGCTTCCCCACTTCCCAACTGTTCATGAAACACAAATTCAGAGCACTTTTAACCCCCCTCTTCCCCCTTCTGCCACTGACCTGCTCCCCAACCTCCCCTTTATTTATTCTGCTTAATTCCAGCTGGGGTTGATCCAGGGCAGAGCTGATCCCACGGGATGTGTGTCCACACCACACCAAGGATCCCGAGCTGGAGCTGAAAATTTTATTGCTTTCAGTAATTCATATCCAACTAGCAATTGGCTGAGGAATGGAGACTGGGAGCAGGTTGAAAAAAATCACAAAATATCATAGGATTATTCCTTTCTTTTTATTTTTTCCCCCTTCCTGGAACAGTTTTCCAAAAGAATTCTGGATTGATATAAGGACCTGTTCATGTGAGCGTGAAGATTCTTGTTTTTTTTCTTTTAAACTCTTATGTTCATGCCCTTGCTCAGTGATGCAGACAAGGAATTTGGCAAAAAGCAAAAGCAATGGTTCTTTAGCATCCTTACGTATGTGCAAAACGTTCACTCCTTGTGGCTCTAATTTTGGCTGTAACCTTTAGCTACAGGAATATTACTAATAAACTCCTTGTTGTGCCTCTGCAGATGTTCCAAGATCACTTTTCTTGAAGGGAACACTAAATTCTCATGCAAACAGCCTCTCCACGGCAAAGGTATCAAATCAGAAAACTTGGATAAATCCGCCCAGGCAACTGAAGGAATAAGGTTATTTTAGGCAATAACTTTAATAGAATGGGCACATCCACAGCAATAAATGTCCCCTCAACTTTACAAAGAGCCTGGCAGGGGTCACAGCACAAGGTGTTTATTACTGGGAGAGTCATTAGTGCTGAAAAGACAGATTTCAAGGCATTTGGATTGTCACTCTCAAATGTCATCTTTGATATAAAAATGTAAATTCCGCAAGTATCTGTCGACTCTTTGTTACAATTTAATTATCAGAACAGGCGCTTTTTCATCCGGGGGATGCTGCTCTCAGCAAATTGAGAGGGGAGGCAATTAGCAACTGCCAGATTCCCAACTCCAGGGCAGCTGAAGCTTCTTGGTGCTTGACGAGGCTCTTGGAGTGCTGCTCCCACCTGGAACGAGCCAAAAATCCCACGGTGGCCTGGAGTTTTCCTCTTCACTTTGCCCCTGAGCCAGTGACCAGCCCTGCCAGGGAATTCTGGGCACCGCTGGGAAGTGAGAGGTAAGAACAGATCCAGGTGGGACTTGGACTTCTTCCCCCACTCAGCCCGAGGGTGTTTTGTGGGTTTAGGGCTCAGCTCCCCCTTGTTTGGATCTGGCTGGAGTTACTGGAGTTACTGGAATTACTTTGGCACAGAGTCTTTTCCTGCCTCCACATCCCGTCTTTGGAGGCTCTTGGATGTTGTAGGCAGCAAATATTTCAGGAAGGGGCTGTGAAACCTGCTTTGATATATTTGCAGAGCCCCAAACTGCATTAAAGCTGCTAATCCAGGTCTTCATTCCATCTGGTAAGTCTTGGAATTTACCAGTGCCTCATTTCTTCATTTTTGGTGCCTAGGTAGGGAAATAATTAAGAATTGACTTAGACACCAGGAAACATGTAAGCACTGAATAAATAAATAAAAATTTATTGAAGGTGAGAAAAATCATGCAGGTGAGACTTGTCAGGGATTAACAAAGTACCTGAGTTGTACCTGAATTCTGTCCCTGCCTTTATAGAACTTTGTGAACAAAGTAATTGACTCCTGGGTGCCAATTGTGCCTTGTACTAGTTACTATTTTATGGTGCACACCCATAATTTCATCAAATCTGGGGTTTGCATTTTAGACTAAAAATTAAAAAAAAATATTAGAAAAAGCGCAGCTTTACTTTAATATCAAACTTTGCTCTTCTACTTCCCTGCAAGAGCCATAAGGTGAGGTGGGGACTTAATTTTTGTGGGATCAAAGCTTTTTCTTCCTGCCACAGCCTTAGGATGGAGCGATTTAAATCATGGAGTGATTTCTGAAGCTCAAATATTTATCAGGAATATTCGAGGATGAAAAAAAAACAACCCCTGTTTATAATTTGTATTTGTGTTACTCTGCCATATGCAGCAGATTACGGCCCTGGATGGTTTGTGAAATGCAGCCAAACAAGTGGCAATAAAAGTCTTGGGCACAGAAGGGCCTAAGTGGCACCTGGCAGAGGCTGAATGACAAAGTAGAATAAATATTTGACGTGTCCTGCAAATATGTGCCACTCAGTCAAAATTCATTTGAGTCCCAAAGTGCCCCAGGCATAATCAAATTTAACAGGACCATTTCCATTTCACCCGTTTGCTCCAGGGTGTTTTATCATTGGGATCTTTCAGCTGGAGATTTTTGAGCTCCAAATTCACAATTTAAAGCGCAGGGCTCCGAAAAGTATCAAAGGACTGACTCCCTTCGATGTGAAAGATAGATTTAATCTCCCGGTCTTTATAATTTTCCAGCCTTTTGGCACAGCTGCAGCTTGTGCTGAGAGCTTTGCAATGAATCAGGAGAAGTTGTAAACTCCGTGTATGGGGTGAAATACTGAGCAGGGTGAAAGAGAGAGGAAGAGAATGGGGCACCCAGAAATGAAATGGAGACAAGAAACCCAAAAGGAGGGTTTAAAATAAACCCAAATGGAGGGGTGAAAACAAATCCAAAAGGAGAATTTGAAACAAACCCAAAGGGAGGGTTAAAATAAACGCAAATAGCAGGTTAAAACAAACCCAAAGAGAGTGTTTAAAATAAATCCAAAAGGAAGGACAAGTTGTTTTGGTGCATTGTAGGAGATGAAATTGGGTGAAACCAGTGATTTGTGCAATCAGAGAGTGACCAGTGATCAAAGAAAGGAGCAGGAGCTGGTTGGATAATAAACCCCCCCAAGAAAAGGCTCCTTAGTCCTGGTTTTAAGGTTTCTACAAGTGCTGTGCCAGATGTTTAGAGGAGGGGATGTAAAACTGGCTGGGAATAATGAGCTGCTGCTCCCTGGAGGAGCTGGGGGATGCGGGAACAGCAGGGGGAAAGCGTGGCTGAGAAAACAGAAATCAAGGGGAAGGAGCTGCTTTAACTTTTTTGGAGCTTTTTCTTGATTGATGTTGAAACAATAAACGCCCCCCTGGAGCCAGGGACTGAAACACAGACCTGGATGTGCTGCTCTGAGGATGAAAGAGCTGAGGAGGGAGGGGGGAGTGGAGGCTGCAGCAGCTTCTGGTGCCCTGCAACAAAACTCTTGTTCGGTTTGGGAGATCCCTGAAACCCCTGAAACCATGGGTGTGCCAACCGAGTCACAGAGAACTGGATTAAATCTGATGCTGATTCCTTTTGAATTGATTTCAAATGTTTCTTTTCCCACTGCTTCCCCAGCTCGGGAAGTTGCTCATCCCTGTAAAGCACAGACTGTGCTCCCTGTCCTGGGTTGTTTATTTGGGGGGGATTCAGAGATGATGGTGATGACAGTTTGCAGGATTTTTATCCCATTTCAGGTGTCTAGAAGGCTGTTTTATCTGAGAATTAGTGTGAAGGCAGGCAGGAATCCCACAGATGGACTTCACCTGGACGGATCACAAATCCAACCTAACACTTGTTAGTGGCCCACAGGGACATTTCCCTTGCTTTTAGCAGCACGGTTATTCTGCTCTTCTGGGGAGATTATTCACACAGCGAGAATAAAATTTTTCTTTAGATTAGCTCTGAAAATAAGTAGGAGGAAAACCTGCTCCATGAGCTGGTTGCATCACCAGGGAAGGAGAATATTACAGGACAGAAGGTGGCTCAGTGCTGTTGGATTTGAACCCATCAAAGCTGGTTGGGTATTCCAGGCACACACATGTCCCTGCACAATTAGATTTATGTTTGCCCTTGCTCTGTTGGTGAAATGGCCAAGTGAGGCTTCAGTTCCTCCTGCCACAGCCGTTTATTGCCAGTGTAACTAAGCCTGAGTTCAAGGAATTGACTTTAATGAAGTTCACGGACCTGATTATTTTCAGTTGTCCCAGTTCATCCCCAGTGGAGGGTTGTCCAAGTTACCAAAGCTGCCATTACAACTGGCACTAATTTGATGCCTCATTGCAGCCATGGCATGTTTACAATAATTCAGCAACCTGGGGGTTTAAACTCCTCTCTGGCAAAGGCTCCTCAGCCTCTGGGTGGAGAGACCCTCTTGGCAGAGGAATGGGGTGACTGGCTGAGCAGGAAGAACTGGGTGATGTCCCTCCTTGGGAAGATGAAGAAGGAGATTAAATGACAATGTCACTGCCTCTGACATTTCTGCAGGTACTGAGGCTGTGAGTCACCACAAAGGGACGTTTTCCTGGCAGTGTCTCTCCTGCTTTGTCACTGTGTGTCAGGAAGCAGCTGGGAATCTGTGTGACCAGGGCAAATGTTGGTGAACCAGGATCATTCCTTCTCTGCCATCATCCCCTCTCACCCTCCACCCCCTTCCCAGAGGCAGAAGAACCAGGTCCCCCCTCTCTCTGCTCAGCCCTTGGGGCTGTGATGCATTTCTGCAAATCTCCTGTTTGCTGGTAGAAAAACTGGTAAATATTCCCCTCCAAGTTTTAATCTTTCGCCTTTATAACTTCTCCTAATCCCTTCAGCTCCTGCTTGCTTTATTCCAACAGATATTCCACGTGCAGGGGAAAAACCCATTTTCTCCTGCATGGCTTTCACTGGGAAGTCAATGGCAGATTTATTGGTGTTTTGCAGCACTACGTTACCTCTGCTTTTATTTATATTTGTGATCAAATACTGGACAGGTACTGGTAACTGAAAGGATATTTAAGCAAATAAATGTCAGCCTTGCTTAGAGAGAGGAATAGTACTGGAAAGAGATTACATTTGTTCAAATCTGTGGATGATTTGTAGGGGATCCTCATGTGCTTTTTTATTTCTTCTGTGCAGTTTGTAGACTTGGAATTCACAAAAGATGTTCGATATGCTCTTTGTAAAAATATTTAGTCCATATTTCTCGGACTTGGTGACGAATAAGTTGTGACTCATGTCACAGGGGGGGTTTATGTTGCATGTTAAGTAGTTACCAGTCATTTATTTCGAGCGAAGTGTCAGTAGTTTATAAACTGGAATGGTGATGGGCAGGGAAATATCTGCTAATCTGTTTCCAAGCAAATAAACAGTTTGGAAACTTCCATCCCCCGAGTTGATGTAATCGTTAGAGCTGCTGCAATTTTCATCAGGGGAAAAGGCAGAAGCAGAGGCAGATCTGCAGAGCTGTCAGCAGAGCTGAGCTGGGGCTGCTCAGTGAGATTCCCCAGGGACAGGATGTACAGGAAGGAGGGAAGGACAGCAGGAGCTGTTCCTCCCCTACAGCTGAGGTGGGAGAGCGGGAACAGATCAGCTGCAGGAATTCAGAGAAGTGGAAATGAGGCATTGAAAGGACAAACAAGTGTGGCCAGATTCCTTTCGATTGTTAATATTTATTTGTTGGGAGCATAAAAATCTCTGTGGACTGTGGAGGGAGGGGAGCAGGGCTGTCAAACAGGGGAAGGTATCCCAGTGTTGATAAGGTTGGAAAAGACCTTGAAGATCATCAAGTCCAACCTATAATTCAACTAAAACCTGACATCTGTAACATTTATATCATAAACCTCAACGCCTCATCCACTCTGCCCTCAAACGCCTCCAGGGGCTGTTTACTGCGTGGTTTCAATTCAACATGTTCAGGCTGCTGGTGACTGACAGGAACCTGCCCAATTCAGAAATCTTTAGCACGTCATTCCTGGGAATTGTGGTTTCTCAGCAAACGTTGAGGTGTGCCCTTTATTCAGCCATCAGGAGACAGCAGCAAAATTGCCAGAAATGAGTTCAACTGAAAAAAAAAGGAAACAAAGGAGGAACCCCCCAGCACCGAAAATACCACCCGCAAACCCACATATTTCCCTGTAAAGATGTATTTCAAACCGATTCACGAAGATTAAAGTTGGCAACTTTGCAATGAGATGATTTTACCATCTTTTAAGTAAATAACATGATGGATACAACTTCGGTCTCTGAGCAGTCGAGCTCTTTTCTCTTTTCCTTTTAAGTGGAGGTTTTTGGGGGGTTTTTATTGAAAGGTACAATCAGCTGCTTTTGTTGCAGCGTCTCAACATGTCCTTCCTTGTGTGAGCTCAAATCAATGTCTGATATAATCTCTGCTGGAAGTCAGAAATGGAGCTGCCGGGAGCAGCTACTGAGAGAAAATTTCTGCAGATTCTCCCCTGGCAGCTTTTCTTTCCAGATGTCTGAATGTCTGGAGTTTTCTAGGGTGGGTCATCTACCTCCTGAAGAAAGAAGCTCCAAAATACCCAGAGAACTGGGCCAGCAGAGTAAAATTTGGGACCTGAAAAAGGTTGCCTAGAAAATGAGGGGAGAGGAAAACCTGCTCTGTCTGTGCTCTGTTTAACCCCTTCACCCCCCCCTCACCTCACCTTTTTTGCCTGGTGAAGTCTCACCCCACTGAAAAGGAGGACAGTTTGTCGAGGTGCCACCTTACAAAAGTCACGTCCTTATTTTTAGTGGAATTATTTCAGATTTTTTTAAGTAAAACCTCTAAATAGAGACAGACTCTAAACTGAGGTTGAGCGTCATGTCTTAATCACTGAGTAATAACTAATGAGCAACTCATAGGAGGTGCAAATAAAGATGCAAAATTCTTCTCCCCAGGCTGGGGGTTGTTATTCTGTCTTTGTGCAAAGCAGCCAATTTGAACGGACCAGGGAAATAAAGTTGGGCAAAGAAAGAAATATTGTTCCCATTTTATGGCTGGGGAGTTTTAGCACAGGCAGTTGAAAGAACTTACACAGTCTCACATCGGAAGAGTCAGAATCAGAATTCAGATTTAGTTCCAATAAGCAGCTTTTATCACAAGATTGTTTTTCTTCCTTTTATAACTTGTACTCGTAGCATATACATAAATAACCAATAAGCCTTTAAAAATGGAATCCCTCTTCTTCTTCCATTCCCTTTCTAATTCCAATCCTGGTTACATTGGCCAGTTTATTATCTCAAATGTTTACTTTCCACTATAAATGGAAATGACTTCTTTCCCTTCTTCTTCATGTTTCATGGTCATAATATTCTCTAGTGTTCCATTATCTCTGGGTACCTCTGATAGATCAAAATCTTATGGACTTGCTATTTTGCAATAAATTAAATTGGCTGTAATAGGAAACTTAAGTAGCTGTAATGGTTTTTTATAAGTAATGGGTAAACTGGATTTTCTGTAGTTGAAATGGATTTCTAAATAATTTATCATACTATGTAAATTAGTGGAAGAATGTGCAGAGGGAGAGTAGGAAAATAACCATCCGGTGTCATTCTGAATAGATTGTGTATTTATGGGGACATTGTTCATTAATTTTTGAGAACAGACTCTGAACTATCATTTTTCAGACACACTCTTGGTTCAGTGCTGGCTCCTCTGCAGTCACTCAGGTCCTTTAAAACCTTGCTGGGAAAGGGGGAAATGTCAGGGAAACCTGGATCAAACGATGCTTTAAGTATCGACGGAGATAAAAAGCTCTTTTAAATTTATGCCAATTGTCACAGAGGAAATAGTTTTACCTATAGTGGGGATTTGAGGGCCCTTCTAAAATATTCCAAGCAGAAAGATTTTGTTGGAGTTCTCGGGCTTCAATTCCAGTTCCAACATCAGTCTTTGTTGCTCTCATATTTCAGCAGAGCAGAAATATCGATCAAAACACACAAAGTATTGGTGATTCATCTGCAGCTGCGGCTTCGTGCGGCTGGTTTGTGTTTGAGTTTTCTAACAAACATTTTGACACGGAGCCGATGAGTTGGCTGATAAATATCTGCTAAATGTTATCGGCAGAATCCACTCCTCACCTGTCCCCTCGCCGCAGAAAGAAAAGGATGAAATGGGTCATGGCTCGTTTGGTGGAATGGGGCACCTGGTGTGGAGCAGGATGGTGGGAGATGGAGGGTGGGACACAAGTTCTCAGTGCTTTGTGTTCCTTGGTCACTGCGAGTTCTGGTTCAGGCTTGGAATGAAGGTGACATCCCACAGAAGTTTCCAGCTTACCCTCAGATCTCTGTGCTGTTGATTCCAGCCTCTGTTCTCCACTGTATTTATCAATGCTCTTCATGAACGCGACATTGCAGATGGGCTCAGACCTCGGGGGATCCGTTCTCCCTCGAAGTGGCAGAGGTTTAATGGAGTTATTTTACTCTGCACCATTGTGTGGCTCGAACAGGGCACAGAGGGAGCTCTGGGGGGGTGGCGGGGTCTGAAACTCCCTACAGTCACTGGTGGCTGTGACACAACGGTGTCACAAGGGCAGCCCAAAGCCTTTCATTCCTTGGGCAGACTGAGCCAAGAGGAGAAAAGAATCCAGCTTTGCAATTCAGATTGAATGTTTTACTGTTGTTTTCCTCTTCTGATTTTCCTGTTCTTTCTCCCACTGATCCCCCCATTCCTTTTCCTCTCACAAACAGTGCATTGGCAGAATTTTCTCTATTTTTCCAGATCACTGTGGTGAGACTTGTGACACTTTGCTTTAGTCCTCCCTGTCCAGTCTGGGGAGATGAACTTCAGGAGAGGTGAACTTGATCCTTATGCCAGAAATTCTCCGTGTGCCTGAGGAGTGGAGCTGTCCAACACCCCCCGGCCCCGGAGCTTTGGATGATGTTTTAGTGATTCAGATGGTCCATGATGCCCAAGGCAAGTGACAGCCTTGACATCTGGGAAAGGACCAACCTCAGCTCCATCCCAGTCCGGATCATCAACTGGGCCTTGCTGCTCTGGGAAAGCAAACCCACAAGGACATTGTTGGGATAGGTTTGTGCTCATCCCACTTGGATAAGAATTTCCACTGTAGGCACAGAAAAATCTGGGGAGGGTGAACACCCACAGGAAAACCAGCCAGTAAACCCGGTGCTTTTTATTTAGGGGGTTTTGGATGAAGGGCTTTTTCCTTCAGAAAGACTCCATTCCATACTAAACCAAAGTAATTAATTCTCTCAAAGTATCAAAAACTTCAGTGCATGTAAAAAGTACCGCAGAATACGCAGGAAAGGCAACGAGCAGTAAGTTTAAATGTGGTTATTTTTTAAACCCCCATTTCATTTACTTGCTGTTGTGCTGTTGTTTGATTCGGGGCTCATTAACTCACATACAAATCAGCTTTTCACTTGGTACGGACCATGTGCTTAATGAACATTCTAAAAAAGCAGCTTTATTAATGCGCCGCCTTAATTAGCGGGTAAAAAAAGACTCCAAACACCTTTAAATTGTGTTCTTTCCAAGGCAGCACGAGAGAAGCAGAAGGTAACAGTGAATTTCTAATTCCCTTCAGAAAATAAAAATCCAAAGTAATGGCTGCAGCTATTTGTGTGGGACATAAAAATTGATATAACATGTGGTAAACCTCCTATTGGGTATTATTACAAATGATTGATTTCTCTCTCCCCCTACAGTTGAGATGGTGTGGTGCTCACTGTACAAACAACTCAGGAAAAGTCAACATGTTTTACAAGTAAATAATTTACAGCCACTCTGCGGAATACAGAATAATATTTTACATTAAGTGACATTAATTAGGGCAGAAATATTCACATGGCAAAGAGCTGGGGGATGGCTGCTGCAAGGGGAAGTTTTTTTTCCTCGCAGTCTAAATGCAAATCAGCAGCTCAGAGAGTCACGACCACATTGCTCTTGAGGGAGAAATAATTCCCATTAAGTAGCAGCTCTGAAATTACTGCAAGATTTTGGGAATGTGAGCCAAATCCAAGGCAGCGACAGGCTCAGGCATTGCTGCCTTTGAAGGTTTTAGTTGTGGTTTAGATCTGTTTTAATTAGAGGTGAGATATAGCTCATGCTCTTGGGTTTCAGCGCGCCGACACGTGGTTCTCCTCACCCGCAGCAGCAAAACAAGTGGCTCGGCAGGATTGGTGCCATAAAGCCGGAATTTTAAGGTCCTGTGCTTTAAGATCCAGCTCATAAAATGTGCACCAGAATCTCCCAGGGATTCCTCAGTTGATGCTGCCGATAATTTCTGTGCAGAAGGTGTTTTTTCCAGAAAGAATTGCTGATTATCTCCCACCTTCCATCCACAAGTGTTGCAGTGTTAGGAAACTATAAAACTCTGGAATTGTTTGTGTAGGGATAGACCTTAAAGCCCATCCAGTGCCACCCCTGCCATGGGTAGGGACATCTTTTCCTATCCCAGGTGGCTCCAGCCTGGCCTTGGACACTTCCAGGGATGGGAAATTCCACAGCTCCTCTGGGAATTCCACTCCCTGTCCATTGTGGATTTGCCTCATCTCCCCTCTCTGCTCTGGGCCCCCCCTGGGCAGCTTAAAAAGGGAGTTGATATTAAAAATCCCACCTGCAAATAGAGAGGTGGAGTTTGTTCATATTTTTTTTAATTTTGCAGAGGTTGGGTTGGGTTTTTTTCCCAGTCTCAGCTACGCCATGTCCATTCCATGGAGTGGAAACAAAGCCCCAAAAATGAATCTAGTCCTTAAATCACTTCAACTCTGTCAACTCCAGGTTGTGTAGGAGAGGGTTTGACCACATCCATCACATTTCTGTGCTCTGACACACACAGAGCATGGAACGAGGAGGCCACTTCTCTGCCAGCCTGGGTTAAAAACCAGATCCTTAAGAAAGACTTTTCCCCTTTGGTTTGCAACCAGCTTGATGGAATTTTCCTGTGCTACCAGAATGAATCTGCCAAGAGCTGTTTATTCCAACAGGTTCTGTGCATGGAGCTTGGATAAATAAACAGCTGGAATAAAAGGAGGTGAGGAAGGGAAATAAAACCTCTTGACCAGACTTGTTGCACGTCTATAAGTGTTGCTGAATCTCCATGAAAAAATAATTGTGATGTGCTGAGCTTGTTTTTACTCAGGAAACCTTTAAGCATCTCCTGCAGCTTGAAATGGGTGAAAGGGGGTGAGAGAAGGGGTTGTACCTGCTGAGGTGTAACAGGAACTAGATAAAAAATGTCTTTGTATATGTAGAATTTCAAACAATAAAGTGCAGAGATCATCAAAATTAATTAGAAACTTAAAGGGAAAAATTAACGTGGGGCAAAGAGGACAAATAGAATATTTACTTTCCTTTTCTTTCTGTGTGGGGATTTGTTTTATTTTGGAGTTAACTTAATCAAGCTGGGTTATACTCTGAACCATCACTTAGAAAAATCCGGAAAAAGAGCTTTTTCGGGACCTTTTTTCACCCTCACTGTCACCAGCTTGTTAGCACTTAGAGCAAATAAACACAATAACCTCTAATAAACCCAATATTCCATTGCTGGAGAATGAAAAGCTCCTTTCTCTTGCAGTTGAGAGGCAAAATGATGCCATATAATTTTCTTACAGTAATCTGGATGATTTACTTTGGGATTTCCCAGCTCTTTAAACTTCACTCAAACCCAGGTTTCGTGTATTAGACATAAATTAAGCTCTAATATCTTGAAAACAAACAGAAACTAAGGAAAAAAAACCCAACCAACCCTAATGTGGTTGATGCTAATTGCAGTTAAATGTCCTCCTATGTCGGCGCTGGGTAATTGGGAACTGCTGGTGTTTGTACATTGTGATGCTTGAAATGAAACGTTCCTGCTCCCTGTAGAAGTCATTTAGATTGTGACTGATTGGCTCAAATATCTGCTGGAATAGCAGATAATTTGGGCAGGATAATTAAGGAATTGTGCCATTGCTTGACATGGAACAGGAGTTTCTGTGCCAGGGGTGCCCAGGGCCGTCCTGGGCTGCTCAGGGAACTGGGGAAGGGGGGCTCGGAAGGGAGGGAGATGTTTTGAGATGCTGGAAAAGGTGGGAATTGAACTGATTCCTGATTTAGTGGCCTGGTGTTGAATAAACTACGAAGGTTTAAGTCTAAACCTTTTACTTTACCTTAAACATGAAAGCTTTGTGGGTTTTGTAGTCTGAGTGTTTGCAAAGTACAATTAGACTTAAGTGTTTTAAAGTTTAAATGGTCTTTAATGAGCTGATCCATCAGTACATTCATAAAAATATTTATATTATATATTACTTTATATATAACATGAATGTTATATATAAATTATATATTTGAATGTTATTATATATATGAATGTTCTCCATAAATAGCTCTGATCTGGGCCAGGGGAAGGTGCCCTTTGCCATGGCAAGGGTTTGGAATGGGATGAGCTTTAAGGTCCTTCCCAACCCAACCCATCCCAGGATTCTGTGACAGTTACTTCTCTTTTTTTTCCAAGTCTGACATAAACAGACCTCGCCCTTTTTGAAGCAATTTCAGCCCTGCCAAGAATTCCCCACCTCCTTTGCTGCCGAAAGAAATTGTATAAAAGCAGCAAGTTTATGTTAATTAGCACTCAATGGAAAAAAAAAATGGAAATCCTTGTTTAAAAAATTGATGGAGAGAAAAGTTGAGGGGTCCTGAGCTCTGTACAGTTCCCCAGATTAGTGAGAAGCCATTGCAGTATAACATCATATCACAGTAAAAATGATGTTCACCCTTTTCACGGCTATAAATAATTTCACAAGGTTTAAGGCAGCGAAGAATGTTATGAAAAAAACCTTCTGTAATCTCCTGAAGTGTGAAAATTAATCACTCCTTCCACAGCATGGGCTCCCTGCTTAGAGCTCCAAACTCTACCCAGCAGCGAAAATTTTAATAATTTTCAATTTCCAGTTTGTATTTGGATGATGCTCCTTCGAATCTGTAGCGAGTTGATCTGAAATTTTCATTGACAAAACCAAAAGCAGAGCAATGATGTGGCATCTCAGTTAAAAACCCTTTTGTGGGTTTGGGCAGCATAAATATATTTGTTGTTTATTCCTTCCCGAGTTCTGTGGAAGATCAACCAGCACCTGGAATTGTGCAGGGGAAAATGAGTCTTGCCAATTAAAAGGCTAATTATCTTCTAACTATCCATTCCTGTGTATTATCCTCTGACAAAGAAGAAGATGAACTGTACAGAATGTTTTTTGCCCCTCAGTGTCATTTCCCAGGAGACTGAGCTGAGAGGTTCCCAGGGGGGCTGAACATCCTGGAGCTGCTTAAAATGTTAAAACATTTCTATTCAATCACCTCCTTCTGGGTTCCTTTCCCCACCACCTCCAGCCCACTTGGCCTTGCAGGAGCTGCTGTAATTTTATCTTTTTTTGTAATTTTGTCTTTTCTGACCCTGCTTTTTTCCTGGTTTCACTTGCCCTGCCAGCCTTTGGGGCAGCTTGGTTCGCTTCACACATCCCCTGGAATTTGCCTCAGCCCGTGCCAGCTGCAGGGGAGGGATGTTGGCATTTCCAGCAGCATTAAAACAGCCTTTTTGAATTTTTTTTAAAAAAAATTTTAATCATTCCTTTCTGAGAAACAATTATGCTTAAAAAGTCTCTAATTTTCCTCGGATAGATTGGGGCAGTTCCTTTTTCAGCCTCTCCTTTTTGATCGTTTTCAGCTGCAGCCATTCCTGTTTCTGCATCTCTTTGCTGCTTTTAATCCTCCAGTTCATGAACTGTATGAACTCCAGAGGACTCTTATTTTCCATCCTCCGGAGCCTGTGTGCAATAAAGAGGAAAACACCATCATTCTGATTAAGCACAGTGCTAAAACACAGGTTGGGTTTATGATCCAGGCACTAAATTGGCGTTTGATTTTGGAGGGGAAGCCAGAGCTCTCCTACAGGGTTTCTGTGTGATACCAACAAACCCAGCAGCCTCACATTTTAACAGAACTTAAAAGCCTCAGCTGGGAAAATTGCATTGAAGTTCTGCCTCTCTGCGTTTCTTCAGTGCTTATATTCCTGACAGACAAAAGTACACAGCTTTAATTTCTCGGTGTCTCAGATGTTTTTTCCCAAATCCTCCATGTGCAGAAATACCCTCGTGATGTCATGGATCCTGTGAGCAACCAGGAATTGTGATTTTTAACTTCATAAGGGCTGCTTGGGATCAGGTGAAATCCAATTCAATATTCAGCGTCAGGGTGTCCTGGCAGCAGAAACATTTGATTTATTCCAAAAGAATAAAAGATATGGATGTGTTGTTGAATCAATCCATGGGCAGGCTGGATTCTGTAGAGGAGAAATAAGATTTGGGCAGGTTTTGGGGTCTCTGAGGTTTCAGGTTTCCAGGGGATCACTGTCTGTGGTATTTTGGTGAAACTCCACAGGCTTGGTTTGATGATAAAGCCTTTGCCTGAACGTTTGGCAAAGGCTGGGTAAAACACAGAGCACATCTGAGAGCTTCTGCCTCCTGCCAGCGTCCTTCTCTCTTGGCAAACAGAGCATCTCCCATCCAGGAGATTTCTCATTCTATTGTGAATCCAGAGATGGGATTTTACCTCTGTCAAACACTCACTTTGCACCCAAAAGCACCTTTAGATGTTTCCCTTTGCCTCCTATCAAAGCCTCAGTGTTTTGAGGAAACCTTCTGGAAGGAATCAAAGCAGCATTTTATAGCGTGGAGAGAAACTGGAGAGGGGATGCCTCATTTTTCTCATTTTTCTCCTCTTTCTGCCAGCACAGAAATCTGTTCCTCAGCTTTTTGTTTCCTTGCCCCCACTAATGACCTTTCCTTCACTGCCAGTTTCAAAATCTTGACAGCTCGTTAGAATCAGGAGAGACTTTGCATGATCAGAGTGATAATTTTCAAATCACTTTGTGGCTGCAAGTAAGTTTAGGAGCATTATTTATTCAAATTACAAGCATGAAGGACCACATGGGAAATATGGAAGAGTGCCTCCCGTAAATGACAGCTTAGGGAGAATTTCCAATTGCCCGAGACAGCTGTATCCTGAAAGTTAATCTAATTACTGTAGTGGAGTGAAAAATGTCACCCTGAATCAAACTGATACCATCACGTGTGTTCATGGTGGATTTTGACTTCCACGTGGCTGTGGTTGGGATAACCTTTCAGTTGGAGTCCTGAGGTGGTGCCTTTGGAATCAGAGCCCTTGGGCCCCGCTCCGAGCTCTGCCTGCAGCTGTCCAAAGTTCAGAGCAGCCCTTGCCTGGCACGGCTGGTTCCTGGCTGACACACAGATCTCCCGAAACCTTGGGTTCGGTGCCTTTGTCAACCCCCATCCCTCCCGAAATGCCAAGAGAGGAGAACAACTCTCAGAGCTGCTCCAACTCCCGTGTGCTTTCTCTGTTTCGCTGCGCATCGACAGCCAGACGAGGACTTGAAAAGTTGAGTTTCTGGAAGGCCTTCGCCTTCAACGGCTGTTTCGTGCCAACAAATCTGAATATTCAATCAGATGGAAAGCAGCAGCTTGAAAACATGCAATCTGCTCCGAGCTGAGATGCACATCTGCCCAGTGGGTGCTGCAGATTTTGGCTCCCACGAGGCTGTTTGAGATAACAAAGGAGCTTGTTTTGAAAGCTCTCGACAGTTTTTTGTTGTTGTTGTTGCTGTTTTGGCTTTTCCTTTTCTCATTTGCAAAACGCTGAATTGACTGTGCTGAAGCCAACGGCTTCTTGATTTTCCTCAAACCCAGATTTAACAGGATGTAGAAATGTTGGCTTTCCTTCCCCCCCCGTCGAAGCAACGTGTTCCCAGCCTTTGGTACTGACAGCACCTTCCCTTCTGAGAAATACAAATATCACTGACTTCGTGAATGTGCTCATTTCCCAGGGAATTCAGGGAGTCAAGGACATGCTCAAGGGCTGATCTCAAAGGCGCCAATCAAGCCGGCATTGTGTGAGTGAAGAACACGGGGCCTGATTTCTGCCAGCCACGGGTACAAGCTGCCAGGCTCTGTTGCTGTGCTTGGGAGAGCCCACATGCAGCTATTTGGTGATAAACAGTTTTAAGAATAACATTTGTGTGCAGCAAGGAGGGAGCAGAGCTGCGTTTCGATTGCTGAGGAAGCCCGTGGGCCAAGCTGGTGTTTTTCATCAAGGCAGCCTTGAGAAATGGAACAGGTACAGAGGAGTGTGCTCAGACATGAGTATGGTTTGGGAAATTAATTCCCTCATTTAAAGATGAGCAACTCTGGGCTCTGTGGCTGTTTCAAGTGTCCAATATGCAAAAGACGAGCCCTTAATTATCAGACTCTCAGCACCAATAAATCCGGAGTTATCTGCTCCAGGCATCCCTCCTTCAGCACATCTCTGACCTTGGTTCATTCCACTGAAAACAAACCTGGGAAACAGAGAGAAAAGAAGCTCAGCGAATACAATTAACATCTGCTTATTACTCCAATTATTTATGAGAGGGCTGACTCGAGTTCACTTAACGGCTGGGATGGTTTTTACAAGGTCTAATTGTTGAGGTGCAGCAATTCCAACCTGTTCCCTGGGGCAGGGGCAGGGGTGGGGATGCTCAGAGGATGCCCTGGGCTCCATCCCCAGAGCTCAGCTCATCCACATCAACATCCCGGCAGCTCCAAGGCTGAATTCCTCCCTGCAGGGCAGGTTCATCGACAGTCCTGCCGCTGCAGCTCCCCCTCAGTGTTAATTATGCAATTCTCCCCGAGCAGGAGGCTGGGCTCACTTTGAAGATAAATTAGTTCCCCCTCGCACTTGCCATTGGCCTGGTCTGTGCTCCAGGATTGTCTTGTTCCCCCTCTTCTCTTCGTGGCTCAGAAAGTCAATGAGCTGCCTCCACATCAGACTTGAAATCTACGGGGAAAACCAAAAAGAGTGAAACTTTTCTAAAGCTTGGGCTGGAGTTTAAGCAAATTTCTTTCTTGTAACTTTGCTCCTCCAGGCAAGCTTTCATTTTCCCTGTAACACCGAGAGGCCTTTGTTCAGTCTGGTTTATTGGCTGGCACTGGGTGTTTTCCGGATTCTTGCTAATTTTGTGCGTTTTTGAGTTGAAAGAAATGCTGCACTTCACTGAGGTCCTCAAAAACCCCAGGGCCGCAGGACGGTGCTGACTCGGCTGGTGTGTGGCTAAAGCTGCAAGGATTTCTGTTCTCTGAGGTTTCCTCTGGAAGAGTGTGTTCGTCTTCATGCCAAGATTTTTTTAGTTATGGCTGTTTTCAGGTTCTCTGTCTCGGAGCAACTGTTTATCTCTTTGTGAGAAAAACAGAAGTCAAGTCCTCCCTAAATTGCGTTGTTTTTATTTGCTCTAACAGATGAATAGAATTTGTTCAAAGACCAAAAAAAAAGAAAAAAAATATCCACCAAGGTTTTAAACTTTTGTATTCAGTTTTTTTATTCAAAGAATTATCTGTGGCTTGGAATACTGAAGGGAAAAAACCCTGGCAAGTAGGATGCAGCCTCAATGTAAATAAGATTGGTTTCTGGTCCTCTCCCTCCCATCCAATATGATTTAAGCAAATGTTGCAGCTATTTTCCATTTCATGGTGGTTTTTTTTTCTTGCCCAGTGTAAGGGAAAAAAAGCCCCTAACAAAACCTAGAATAGGAAACCTTTGAATTTGATATAAACACCACTATAAAGATGGTGCAAAAATAAATGTTACTGTTCTATTTAATAGCGTGGTATTAAACATGTTCTCTTTACTGTGCTACATAACTCTTTTGTATATTCTTTATTTACTGAACTGCTCTACCATCCTTTTATTTGTTTTAGATTATGTTTTCAGGTGCCAGTTGTTTATGATCAGCCCATAATTGGAAATTTAAACTTCTCAGCAGTTGTGGGATCAGGCAGGTTCTCTGCTGCTCTGAATTGTCACTGTGGCAGTAAAATCCGATATTTGGTCTGGGCTTTGGGGGGGTTGGGTAGGTCTGGCAGGTTTGCCTTTGTATCTTCATGCAAAGTGAAATTAGAAGGGATTAATTTCTGTTTATCTGCTTTCACTGCTCCCATGAACGCCCGAGGAGTGAACAGGCATCAGTGGAAGCTCTTGAGGAACGTGTTTATAAGGAAATACCAAGGAATAGGTTTGACCTGAGCAGTGACTTGTTCAGGAGCTGCGGAATATACAGGTTGGACCTGATGATCTTCAAGGTCTTTTCCAACCGTATCAACACTGTGAATTGCAGAACAGAATTGGGATCATTTCTCTGTGCAGTTTGTGACCCAACCAGGAACCCAAATCCCACCTTTTGAACTCCCAAACAGAATGGTTTGGGTGAGAAGAGACCTTAAAGCCCATCCAGTCCCACCCCCTGCCATGGGCAGGGACACCTCCCACCATCCCAGGCTGGTCCAACCTGGCCTTGGACATTTCCAGGGATTTATGGGCAGCCACAGCATCTCTGGCAATTCCAGCCCAGCTTCTCCCCATCCTCACAGGGAACAATTTCCTCCAAAAAAATCTTATTTCTAGGTGTAACCTCTGAAATGGTTCCTCTATTCCAGTCACAGCTCACTTCAATTTCTACACTGCTGAAATGAGAAACACTCTTGTTTTCCTGGAGGAACAGGGAACCGATCCAGTTTTCGGCTCCTGGAGCAGAGCTGACTCTGTCTGATGCAGGGACTGTTCACTCCAGAGCCCCAACAACTGGGATTTTCTACTGGAGCACTGTTTTATCAATTCCAGGTGGATCCCTTTGCCGGTGCTGTGTGTGCAGCAGTGAGGTTGAGCTGCCCCTTCCCCCAGACTATCTGGTTTTAATCATGTGTAATTATTAAAATGTTACGCTCTTTGATTGTAGATGTGTTCAGGAAAGCCATGATGAAAGTCAACTATGGCAACGTTTTTCTTTCAGTTTATTCATAAGGCCTCAGGAAACTAATGAGATTTATTCTGTGAATTAGTTTATAATTGTGCTTTAACTGCACTGTGACATTTAATAATGTCAGAAGGATTTTGCTTTAGGCAGAGTGATTTCAGCCTCTGTAGAAAATTAATTACCACTTTCTGAATAAACTACTTTTGTGTGTGTGTGCATGTGTGAGCTAAGTGGTATTCTCAAGGTTAAGCTTCTTTCTCATATTTTGAGGAGAAAAAAATGCACTGAAGATGTAGATGGAGCTTCTGCTTCCCAGCCAGGCAGAGCTGTGTTAAGTAACCACAAATCAGATCCTATTTTTATGAGAAGATTTTCCCCCCAACTCTTCTCCAGTGCCCAGACCTTGTGTCTGGCTTGGGGAGCTGCAGAGAAACCTGGAGTGTGTAAGGGAATTATCCCAATATCCAACCTCAACCTGACACAACTGGGGCTGTTTTGTCTTGTCCTGGTTCTCATTCAAAGCCTCAACAAGACCCCAAGTCTGTGTCCTGCCCAAATATCCCCTTACCCTCACATGTTTAACCTTATTCTCTCTCTCCTTGGACCTGCAAACCTTTTCAGTAGCAAAACTGGCCCAAATTCTAATTTTATAGGGGAGGCTGGAGTTTTTACAGCTGCTGAATGAACACATTCCATTTCAGGGGATTAGAGTTGAATTAAATATTTAATTGTTTGGGAAGTGTGAACCACGCTATTGAAAAGCTTTCTTAATCATTGAAAAGCTTTCTTAAATTCTAAATATCTGGAAAAAAAAGAAAAAATATTCTGAGGAAAAGGTAAAAGCTTGATGAGCAGGAAACCTACAAGTGAGCTTAGACACGGGAATTAGAGTATGGAATTAGAAAGATGGAGTTGTTTGAAAAAATGAACGTTTTGAGGTTCACTCTCAGCTTGCAAGTGTATTTATAAATCCATCCCTTAATAACTGGGGCTGCTGCACTGGAGGCAGCTGTTGCTCTGCTGTGGTGTCACATATTTACACCAGGGGCTGGGAGCAAATTCAATCCAATCTGCCCAAATGGCAAATCAGATGGATTGATGATTTTTCCCAATGACAGCTGCATTTACATGCCTTTTAGCCAGATCACTTTCCATCAGATCCAGTGCTCACTAAAGCCAAGGCAGGAAATGGCCTTTGCTTTAAAAGCTGTGGAAATAGTTTGGGGGGTTTTTTTATGATATATTTGTCCATCACTCCATGTACTCCAAGCCTTGAAATTCCTGCAAAGTTTCAGACACTTCCAGGATCAATGGTGTGGCTGCTCCCTTTCCCCATGGTTGGTGTTTACAGTGACAGCTCCCAAATAAAAAATAAAAATAAATTTAAAAGCTCAGTAGGAAATGGCTCCTGTCTGAAAACACCTGACTGAGGGTAAGGCGGACATCCCAGCAGTGGAATTTTCAGGATTTTCCAGCATCTCCAAGTCAGCAGGACCCCAGTTTGGATCCATGGGAATGGCACTGCTGAGCGAACTGACTTTATGAATTTTCTGCCCCTCAAGGCTTTGGGGAAAGGCCACAAGGGATGTTGTAAATTGATTTCTCTCTCACAGAGATGGTGTTGAAGAGCAAGGCCTGTGGGAAGGGCCTTTGGGAACCAAAGGGGGGCACAGCCCACATCAAAGAGCCCAAGCCCAGCTGCCAAAGGGGGTTTATCTCTTATTCACCCTGTTTCTGACATTTGTTGCTCTTCATTCGGCTGCTTTGTGGAGTTATTTCTGTGAGACTTTTGTAGTTTCATCCTTGCTGCCTTGTAGTTCAAAGGATTTCTCCCCCAAACCCGTTGACCAGAGCAATTGGGCCACAGCCCATCGTCCCACCTCTTACGAATGTTCTGCAGTAAATCAGGTCAAACCCCAGGCATCCCAGGATTCTGTGTTGGGTCGGTAAAGAGGGAATTCATCCATTTTTATCTCTCGTTAATGCCCCTCAACTTCCACCCTGCGCTGCGTGTGTTCACCGCAGAGGTCATCCCCAAATATCTGACAGGTTTGGTGGTGGCCAAGGAAGGAAGAAAAGAAGGAGAATTGGCTGGTGAATGTGTAAAATGAGCTCAGCAAAAAATCAGGAGCCATTCCATGTCGAATATATGTGGGTTTGGTCTCCAAAGGAGTCAGATCCCACCACTTTCCTGTGGTTTTGAAACTCCTCAAGAACCGTGATATTGCCCAAACTCCTCAGCTTCTCATTAAAAACCCCCCACACTTTAAAACAGATGATTTCTCCCAAATCTTTAATCATTAGAAGTTTCATTATAATAACAACTTCAGGGTGCTTCCAATTAACTTAACAATAACTATCTTGGGCTGATAAATGTTCAGCTTTGGGCCCTGAATTTATTAGCCCAGGAAAATGGTTATTGCCTCATAAACAGGAGGAACCTCCAGGTGATTTAATGACTCATGTTTCTCTCACCCTTCATAAATTGAATCTAATAAACAGCTGAGATGAGAAAGATATTAAAAGTATAAAACCCGACAACAAACTTTCCACTGGCAATTACTTAATGACAAAACTGTTAATAAATCTTGGAGAAGTCAGTTCATAACGTCGCGGAATAAGCTCAAGTTGTCACTCCAGTAATTCATTCGGCGTGAGATAACTTTGATTTTCTTCTGTGAGGAGTCGGATAAATAATTGGGCCGTTAATTGAGTGCCTTTGCCATGAACAGCAAGTCCCACATCAGGGTTCAAGGAGTGCAACCCGGAGACATGCAAATGAAGTGGGGATTGTTAATGAGGAGGCAAAATCCGCAGCCAAGGTTGTGGGATCCTCATTCTCTCAGTCATTTTTCCAAAGCTGGGGAGCAAATTAAAATAAAAAAGAGAGAAATCAAGCTTATTGTGTTTTTTTTTTTTTTCATATATCATAACAAACTTTTTCTCTCAGGCCTGAGAAGCAGCATTTGGGGCGGGGATTCCTGGTGGGGTTTTATTCATCTTGGTTTTATGATGACATATTTCAGTGTGGTGCTGCTTTTGTCTGTCTTGCAGCTTCTTTTCACAGTTCTCCCTGTTGTCTGTGGCTTTCTTGGGGCAAAATAGGATTTTGTGAGACACTGAGCCAAGGACATCAAACACCTTGTTACTGAAATAGAAATTTTTTACGTGGTTTTACGTGAGGAAATTTAGGAGTGTAAATCCACCACTGAGCAGTTCTACACTGGGCTTTAATATTCTTATTTAAGAGCTCTTAACCTGCTCGTTTCAGCATGAGAGGGGTTTTTCACCATTTAAAATGAGGGTCTGAATTTCCCTCCTCTGTTTTTCTGGGCTTGAATGTTGTGTTTTATTGCAAGGCCACTTTTGGAAGGTGCTTGGGAATTCACAATGTGGAGAAGTCAATGGGATTTTCAGTAAATTCAGGGTTTTAAAGTAGAACTTTGGTTTCCAAGAGGTTTAGAAACCTCTGTGAGTCGTTCCTTAATCATTCCTGTACCTCAGCAAACCCAAACTTATTCCTGTCCACGAGGAATAAATGATACATTTCAGACAGTTTCATTAATATTGATGAGCTTTACATATGGCTAGTTAGTATTCAAAGTATTTCAATTTGTTAAACAGAAAGAGTTTCAACCATTAATTATGTTCTGGCCATTCAATTCCCCTCAAATTGAATAAAGCAACGTGTTGGAACAGAATGATATGTTTGCACCAAAAATACCTTCACTGTTTCTAAGTGGAGGCAGAATAAAATCACCTTGCTCAGCATTTTTTCTTGCCTTTGCGTGGCCTGTGTTTCTGACAGGTGAGGCAGGATGTGCCCAGCTGGGAGGCTTCTCTCTCAGCAAGATGCCCTTTTCTATCCCAGCTCCTTTCCCTGGGAAGTTTAGGTTTAGGGACTAAAATTACCATTCCTTGGGATGGGCTAAAACTTCGTTTTTATGGTAAGAAGGAGCAGGAAGACGGGATGTGGCTGAGCTGCAACAATCCAGGGCTCCTTGCAGTGCTCCGAGGTTCTCCTTGTTTTGAACAGCGTCAGATCTAAAAACCGAAGACTCTCTTTTCATTTCTATATTGATCACACTGGCAGGGGCAGAGTTTTGTTCCAGATCAGAACGTGACCCATCACTGAGTGGACTCAAGAGACTTTCATTCAACCAGCCCTTTGTCTCCCCTGTCTTGTCTCACCCAGAAACTGCAGCTCAGTCCCATTTCTCTTAACAATTAATGTGTTATTGGAACAGATGCCACGGCAGCAGCAGGATTGCAGGAGCTGGGCTGGAGCTGAGGGAGGAAAGGCGAGTGTTGAAACCCAGGCTCCTCCTGGGCATGTGCTCACAGGAACATTTATCTTCTTTAAGGAGCCTAATGAAGTAATGGAAGCTGTGAAGGACTGCATTTTATCACTATTAAAATTAAGCACTATTGAGACAGTTTTGGCGAAATCTGAGTCTTCCGACAAAGCAGGAGGCCTGTCATGATCCATTTGGGGATGTACAGGAAATGTTTTTTAAACAGAAGAAAAGGCTGTACAATCNTGCCCCTGAGGGAAAAGACTGTATCATATCCAGCAAAATCCTGCTGCCTCTCAATCCAGAACATTTTTTGAGCTTCTAGGTCTGAGGATGCTTTTTTTGGTTATTTATTTATTCAGTTATTAATATCAGCAGTTTCCCCCAAACATATCCCCTCTTGCATCAACTGAGAGCACTTTGGGTCTTGTAGCTGACATGGAAACTCTGTATTTTCCACAGAAACTCTGTATTTTCATTCTCCAGCTCTTCCTGGAGGGACAATTTGGACCAACGAATTTTTTACTCTATTAATGGACCATAAAATAAACTCCAGCCCCTCAGTTCTGACAACCCCCCACTAAATGCTGTGCAGGAATCAGTGCCGTGTTTTTATCTCCTAGAAAGCTCTTTAAATCTCAAACATGAGGAGCAAGAACTCAAAGGAAGCATCGGGAAATGACAAGTGCAATGAGATAATTTCGAGCTAAAGCAGCGGCAGTGATCAGGAGTTCTGGCACATGGAAGGGCTGGGTGGAATTCTCCTGGAGGGCTGGATGTGCTTTTCCCAGGAAAACAGGGAAGGGTTGGCTCTTCCTGACAGGGCTGGGAAGAGGAGGGATGAAGAACCCAACCTGAATGGGCTTTTATTTATTATTTTATTTATTTATTTATTAGGCTCTTCCCTAAGGCTGATACTCGGTTTTAATTTTATTTTGCTGAGTTCTGTTTTCAGGCAGCACAAGACAAGGAATATTTAAGGGATATAAGTTACACGATTTTATTAGTTTATCATGCATAGTGAAAAGTGATATTTTTCCTCCTTTTCCCTTTCTGCTCCTGGGGAGTTGAGTCCTCAACGCTTTCTTCTGAAGAGAATTAAAGCAGGGGAATATCTTTAAGCAGGATTTACAGGGGGGGTGATAATTGCCTGGCATACCACACTCCCTGGAAGCAGGTTGGAGCTCTAGAGGAAGCATATTGTCCAATTCATCATCTTCCACACAGCGTTTTTACTTCTAGCAAGGGAAATACATCATAAGGCTCAGCAAGTTTTAGAAAAGGCTTCTCACCATGGCCAGATGGTGTTCGAGATGCCTGATGAGAGGCTTGACTTTCTCGGAGTGTGGCAATGTCAGGAAAAGAAGCAGCTCCTTGGGTTGTTGTCTCCTTCTCCAGGAGTGACCCATGTTGGAGGCACAGCAGCTCCACTGAGCCTGGAAAACCTTCCCACGTGAGGCAGCACTGAGGGGGAGCAACCCAGGGTCATCCACACTTGTGCTGGAATGAGGAAAGGCTGGAGAACTGGGATTGTTCAGCCTGGAGGAAAGAAGGCTCCAGGGTGTCCTAATCATGGCTCGAAAAGAGCCCACAGGAAAGATGGAGAGAGATTGTTCCCAAGGACCTGACAGGCCAGAGGGAGAAATGGGATATTGGGAAGGAATCCTCCCTGTAAGGGGGAGGAGGCACTGGAACAGGTTTTCCAGTGGCTGCCCCATCCCTGGAAGTGTCCAAGGCCAGGTTGGAGCAAACTGGAATAGTGGGAGGTGTCCCTGCCCANCTGCAACAATCCAGGGCTCCTTGCAGTGTTTCGAGGTTCTCCTTGTTTTGAACAGCATCAGATCTAAAAACCGAAGACTCTTCATTTCCTTTCTNCTTCCAATCCAAACCATTCCAGGGTTCTGTGGATTTCTGACCTTGAGATCCTGGCTCTGCTGAGCTGGGGAGCTCCTGACCACCCCAAGGGATGGATTTGGGNTATATTGATCACACTGGCAGGGGCAGAGTTTTGTTCCAGATCAGAACGTGACCCATCACTGAGTGGACTCAAGAGACTTTCATTCAACCAGCCCTTTGTCTCCCCTGTCTTGTCTCACCCAGAAACTGCAGCTCAGTCCCATTTCTCTTAACAATTAATGTGTTATTGGAACAGATGCCACGGCAGCAGCAGGATTGCAGGAGCTGGGCTGGAGCTGAGGGAGGAAAGGCGAGTGTTGAAACCCAGGCTCCTCCTGGGCATGTGCTCACAGGAACATTTATCTTCTTTAAGGAGCCTAATGAAGTAATGGAAGCTGTGAAGGACTGCATTTTATCACTATTAAAATTAAGCACTATTGAGACAGTTTTGGCGAAATCTGAGTCTTCCGACAAAGCAGGAGGCCTGTCATGATCCATTTGGGGATGTACAGGAAATGTTTTTTAAACAGAAGAAAAGGCTGTACAATCACTTGCATCCATAAAGCAGGATAATCCCTGGGCTTTATTACCACGGAACTTTGATGTAGCATTAAAACAAATTTGCATTTTAATACCTAATTCTCTGCGTTTCCTCTTTGGGGTAATCCTCTCTTTTGAAGCATCCTTTGATTGCTTTAATGGTGTTCTTCTAATGAGAGATGGAATCAATATGTTACAGACAAGTTCGTGCACCAGAGAGATTTGGGGATGGCGGTGCTTGGAGAGACCTGACATTTAACTGCATCGTGGCTCTTCAGTTTCCTCCTCCTCCAGACATCCCCAAACAGGGGACTGTGCTGGGGAATGTTAAACAGTTGCTGTGTGATTGTCTCTGCCTGGCTGGGATGTTCGTGCCGGAGTATTTAGAGAGGAAAAGAAAAGGGAAAGTGAGGCCCCACTGCTGAGGTTGGACCTCCCCTGCACACCAAGAGGTTGATGCAATTCTAAGTTGGGAGCCCTTATGCCCCTGAGGGAAAAGACTGTGTCATATCCAGCAAACTCCTGCTGCCTCTCAATCCAGAACATTTTTTGAGCTTCTAGGTCTGAGGATGCTTTTTTTGGTTATTTATTTATTCAGTTATTAATATCAGCAATGTCCCTGCTGTGACTCTTTTTATTTATTTCCCCCTGGGATTTTTTCATGTATGAAATGATACTTCCTAAAGGACTGTGGGATCCAGAAATGTGAGGGAGTACATGGAAACAAGAATCCTTACGGGTTGGTTTTTTTTCTATGAATGTGATTTTCCCCCCAAGAATTTCTAAGCATTTTTCCCTCCCTGCTGGAACTGGGAAAGAGATGAAGCGATAAATCCATGGTGGGATTTGCACCTTGAGCAGTGTCAATGAACTTGAGATTTCTGTGCTTGGAAACCAGCCATCAACTCCCAAAGGTCCTCAAATTCTGCTTTAATAGAAGAAAACAGACCATAATTCTCCATACCCTGAACATTCCAAATTCACAGCATCACAGTGTTGATAAGATTGGAAAAGACCTTGAAGATCATCAAGTCCAACCTATAATCCAACTAAAAAAAATCCTGTGTGTGCAGAGGTTTCCCAAGTAGGATCCTCCCCAGGAGCTCTCGGATGTGCTGCACACACACAAAAAAACCCTTCCCACATCCTAAAACTTTTATTTTCACTTAGCAACTGGAGCTGGAGAACCTGAGCTTTTATTCTGGTGTGTTGGCAAGGAGAAATTATTAACTTCTCAATTTCCTACCAGAGAAGCCTTCAGGATATTTGGGGGCATCCACGACTCGCAGGCATCTTTCTATCCCACGTGTTAAACAGGCAGGGAACAGAAAGGCCATCAGAAATCTTTCAGTAAAATTTTATTATCTGCCTCTGTGCTGCTTCAATATCTCAATATCACTTTGTCCAATATTGTATTCACTTGAATACTGAAAAGGTTTCAGTGTGGAAGCCAAAGTTGTGCCTTTCGCTTTTAATATTCCACGGAAATTTTATGTTTTCTTTAATATCTTGGGTAAGAAAACCCCGAGTAGATTAATACCACTCGTTTTTTACTGCTTTGCAAAGGCTTTATTTTAATTGAGTTTAAAAGTATTAAAATCATTCAGAAAGAAATGATATAATTCCTGGGTACATTTGTCTGTATTACCACTATTATTGAGTATTTTTAATTTTCCCTTTCTTCACTGATATTCTTAATTTGCTGTCAGATGTTTAACTAAGGGTTAACATCATCTCGTGTTCCTGCAGCCCAAGGAGGGAACGAATCTTTCTCCTGGAAGGAAAATAAACCATGACTGGAAATTTGTCAAGGTCTTTCATACAAGCACAAGCAATTAGCATTAATTGTTTAAGATCATTCTTGTTCAAGATCATTCCGGTATTATTTTTCACTAATGAAAGTGGAGAGTTAATTAGTTCTTTCTGACTAAATATTTTAATCAGATATCCTTTGTCTCAAATGAGAGAGGGCATTTGGGAACTGGACATGTAGAAACCTTTGGGAGAGAAATCGGAGAAATTTGGGCGAGAAATTGCTTTTATTATTCTTATTATTTTTTCTTATTCTTGTTGCTGTTGTCTAAAAAGCCTTTATTTTAAATTTCTGTGATTTTATCTCCTACCTTGCCTTGTGTTAATGATCATTTGAGGGTAATCCACTGGCGCTTGAGCATCTCTGGTTTGAAAGAGATGGAAAACTTTGAGCAGGAGTATTTTCGAATTAACCAACAGATGGGCAGAGGCTGCTGCTCTTTGTGCCAACCCAAGGACAGCAGGGCTGTGCTTCTGCTCTGCCTCTGATGGCAGCACCCTGGCATTGGGAATTCAGGTGACCTGTGTTGGATTGTGACCTTTGGCAGTGACCCCCAGTTTGGTTCTCATTGCCTGAAAATGAATTTTTTTTTTTTTAACGAAGCAATAATTGTGTTTTGGAAATCTGAGACATGCCAGCACTTCGTCTGCTGTGATTGGATGATAATTTTTAGATGCTCCCTCATTCCTTATGTGTGTGCTGCCATGGAATTACATATTCATCACCCACAAATAAAACTAAGTGGAAGTGAATGGGGTTTCCAAGGAGCTGCTTCTTCAAGGTGTTGAGTCTTCAACTGAGGCACAAAGATCAGCTCTTTAATAATGCAGGTCACAATAAAGCTCTTAATTTTCCATCTGAGACGCTTAGATGCATCCTGCTGTCTTAGTCATTAATAAAAGAAATTAACTTCAACTATAAATAAATTGAAAAGTTTAGATCTTAATGAGGTGGTAGAGATGGAAACAAAAGGAGATGGGTGAGTCAGCGGAGCTGGGGGCACTGTGCAGTCACAGCAACTCAAACAGCAAAAACCAGCTCCTGCCTCTGATCATTAAAGGACTAGAACTGTCTGCTCCAATCTATTGCCAGAGGTGGAGCTGTTAATTACCTAATTGGTGTTGAAATAGCAGCGATGGCCAAAAAAAAATGGAGAGGAAGAAATGGGTGCGAGAGTCCCCCATTGTGACTGTAGAAGACACATTTTGGGGCAGGTACATTCTGGCTTTAGCAATTGACCCCTCCACCTGAAGCAGATGTTCCTTCTAAAAATCATAAACCTGGAGTGTCTTTGAACTGACCTTTCTCTGGAAAGGCGAAGGTGCCCATGGGAAACAAAGTCTGTGTTGAGTCACTTCTCTGGTGCGGGTTTGTCCCTGGGAATCTTACTTTTTTACAGATGTTCCTAAAGGGAGGGAGTTTTTCTTATTCATCCTCGTCTGAATAAAACAAACCTTCTCATTCGATTGTGTTTAACTCGGCATGAGCCAGGACCAGCAGAGGCCTTGGCTGCACCTCGAGGGCTGTGTCCACATTCCTTCACTCCAAAGGGGATATGGAAGGGCTGGAGGGTGTCCAGGGAGGGGAATGGAGATGGAGAAGGGGCTGAGGGAGCTGGGGGGGCTCATCATGGAGAAAAGGAGGCTCAGGGGAGACCTGGAATTCTCTCCAACTCCCTGGTGGGAGCAGGGAGTCAGAAGGGCTGGGCTCTGCTCCCAGGGGACAAGGCCATCCCTGGAGGTGTTTAAGAGAAGACTGGATGAGGAGCTCAGTGACATGGTCTAGTTGGTGGGAGGCTGTTTGGGAGTTGGACTAGATGATCCTCTGGGTCCCTTCCAACTCGGAGGAACCTGTGAACCTGTGAGAGGGAATGGCCTCAAGCTGTGCCAGGGGAGGGTCAGGTTGGACATCAGGAGGAATTTCCTCATGGGAAGGGTTGTTGAACACTGGAAGGGGCTGCCTGGGGAGGTTTGGAGTGCCCATGCCTGGAGGTGTCCAGGGAAGGACAGGACATGTCCCTCAGTGCTCTGGGCCGGGTGACAAGGTGGGGATGGGGCACAGATGGCACTCGGTGACCTTGGAGGGCTTTTCCAACCTCAATAATCCTGTGGCTCTGTGTGATTCACTTCTCTTGGAAAAGGTTAAACATCTGCACGCCCTCACTGTAATTAGGATGTGATGGGACAGTGTCTTCTCCCCACCAGCTGCCAGTGAAAGCCCGAATTGTGTGAATCCTATTAAAAACCATATGTACAAAGGCAAGCTTTGTGCTCAGCCCTCATCCCAAGGACAGATTGTGGCTCTCAGCTGCTCAGAATTGGCCACAGCTCCTCTGGTCTGTGCCCAGTGCCAGGGATCAGAGGCTGTGGGATGCCCCTGTGAAGTGCACAGGGAAGAGCTGGGTGGATTAAGGGCAATTGGATCAGTGTGACCAGGCCACCAGGGTGGCCCCAGATGGCCGGAGCTGAGAGAGGAGAGAGCCACGAAAACATTCCTGGAAATATCAGCTGCTTGTTTTCGCTCAGAACAGAGTCTCAGAGTGGCTGGAAATAGAGATTTCCCACTGAAGCCTTGGTCGTGTTGAGGGCACGAGGGTTTAGCGCAGCTTTTTCGGTGACTTTTATTGGAATTTAGTTTAAGAAGGATTCAAGAAGCAGGAGAAGGCACTTAATGGACGAGTAGAAACAAGGCCTGTGGTTTTCATTTTGCTGGAGGCTGCTACAAATCTCTTGGCAGAAGGGGCCAGGGAGAACAACATGATGCTGTGAAGTCAAATAACAAACAAACCCCTCCATCACCCCGGAGGTAGTGGCAGGGCCTCAATCCCATTTTGTCCCTGTACTGTGCTTATGACCCAGCTTTGCCCAGTGACACACAGGGATCAATTCCATTTCTTTGGACTTTGGATTATTTTTTCTGGGTTTCCTGTATGAGCAACGGAATGTTTGTAAAACAGAAACGACTTTCCTCCTCATGGAAGGCTCTTAAACCCAGAGATTTACACAGTACAGGATCTACTCCCTTTTTTTTTTTTTTGGTTTGTTTTAGCAAATTTAACTTAAAAATATATTCAGCTGTTGGCCTGGTCTGTTCACATGAATTCTTAAGGAGCCATTTCTTGGGCTGGATGTTCTGCTGCTTAGAGATCCTGGACATGCTAAAGGTTGAACCGAGGTTTGGCCTTGTGATATAAATGCTGCACTAAAATTAATGTCTGGCTGAGTTTCAGGCCCAGAGAAGGTGTTTGAAGATGTATTTTGTGACACTCGGGTTTAGAGAAATGTGAGATAGGGTTGGTTTTTTTTTCTGTTTCTCCAGTCAGTCCCCTTGGTGAGTTGTTTTGATGAAACTTGGCAGATATATAAAACTTGCAGAGATCTCATCCTTGATTCTTTTTCTTCTTTTTTTTTTCTTTTTTTTTTTCTATCATGGGGCCTTGTTGTGGTGTCAGAGAAGAACAGAACTTGCAGAGGCAACAAATACAAAAAAAAAAGGATTTTTATTTTCTTACTGTAAAGCTGCAAAGAGTCAAGAGTTGTGCTGCTTGACAGAAAAATGTGCCAAATGCTGTAAGTTTTGCTTTTCTTTATTGAGACCTGGAGTTAAAAATGCCCTGGGTTTGTTCAGCCTGGAGAAGAGAAGCCCTGGATTGACCTAACTGAGAACTTCCAGTGCTGGAAGGAGCTACAGGAAAGATGGACAGAGACTATTTCCAAGGGCCTGGAATGAGAGGACACAGGGAATGGCCGGAGGGGAGGGTTAGGTGGGATATTGGGAAGGAATTCTTCCCTGGGAGGGTGGGGAGGCCCTGACACAGGTTGCCCAGAGAAGCTGTGGCTGTCCCATCCCTGGAAGTGTCCAAGGCCCAGCCTGGGATAGTGGAAGGGATGTGGAAGGGATATGGAAGTGGGATGAGATGAGCTTTAAGGTCCCTTCCAAACCAGAACATTCCATGATTCCATGTGGGTCGTCCCCTGTACTGTAGCTCTGGTTCCTTTGGACACCTACTTTTGGACAACTCTGTTTCTAAAATTCAGTTGCCTAAGCACTTTGGCTGTCATACAATGATAGGATGTGTTCGTAGCCCCTTAATTCTCTTTGCTCCCTTGGGGACAGAGTCTGAGGACTCTGGACAATCGTCCCCTGTCCCTGTTCCCCTCCTCAGGGCCACAGCTCACACATCCAGTGAAACTGGGCTGGAGAACAAACCCAGCGCCACGAGCCCTGGGGCCTTGCAGCTGAGGTGGCTGTGCCTGGATCTGCCTGTCAAATTAATTAGCTGAAGTTTAATTAGCTGCAATTGAAGTGACCTATGGTTTCTTATTACTTGACAGGAGCAGAGCAGCAGATGCCCTTTCCCTGTCCACTCCTGACTTCCTCTCCCTCACAGGGCGCTGGGGCTGAAATGAGATCTGTGGGAAGGGCAGGAAATTAAGAGTCATTTCCACATCTATTTCAGCTGATGAAGAACATGAGACCCTTTGACTTACAGGACATCAAAGCAGAGCAGGTTCTGGTCCTCCTGTTCAGAGATGCATCTAATTAGTGCTAATAAATGAGATGATCTGGGGTGAATTGTTGATGAAAAATAGCAATTATTTACTATAATAACAGCAAATAAAAAATGAGCTCTAGTAACTAATAATAAATATATTAATGAAAAGTTGCCTTCAACTCTACTCTGTAGCCACATATAAGTTTTCCACCTACTTCTTCCTCCCTGTGCCAAAATTGTTCATTTATTCCCTATCCAGAAAAACAACCTTTCCTAGGAGGAATATTATTCTTTATTCTTAATCATGCGAGCCCCCCAGGGCTGCTGTAGATATCCAGCTGTACACACAATTACAGGTGTAATAACCCATGTGAGCGTGGACTGTTCCTTCAGTCCGTCTGACCAAGGCAAACCAGCTTTTTCCTCCTCAGATTTAGGAAGTGTTCAAACACAGTTAAGGAGCTGATTTTCTTCCTTGCTTTACCCCATCATTCTTCCTGCCTCGTGGTGATAAATTATGCAAGAGCCACTCACAGCATCCTCTGTTTAATTTGCTCTGAGGAAATCACCATGGCAGGAACTCCAGGAGCAGGGGCTGCAACTTGATATATTTGTTAATAGAGTCACCCTGACAACATCTCCTATGACATAATTGATTGGAAAAGTAGCAGTGTTCCCAGTGTGGTCGAGCAGGTAAACATGCAATAAATTAGAAAATAAAACGAGGGGAATAGTTGCCCAAAGGATAATAAACGGAGGTGATGTACAAAGCACTAAAACCCAGGGGCTTATGCAGCTGTAACCATTCAAAAGGCACTTACCAAATTACAGAAACTAAACAGGATTTGGCTGCATTAGCAGGAGGTGGGAGAGCTCTGGGGAAAACCCAGGTGCTGCAGATGCTTTGTTTCAGCAGGTGCTGCTCATTCTCTAAATAGGTATTTAATCAGAGCCCCAGGAGGGGCTGGAAAGGAAGTGGAGCTGGGGCTGCCTCTGCCTGTTGAGTTTCTAGTGGTGGCTGCAGAGTTTCCACTGCCCAGCAGCTTCAAGGTGATGTATATTCAGAATTTTTTTAAATGTCCTAGTAATTTATGAAGAGAGGTTTTTTTTCTGCTGTGCCCTTGGAAATGTTGGTCTGGTGGTCTCTGGTGAGCCAAACTCATCCTCCTCTTTGAGAGCAGCCTGGGAAGTGCTGGGATGAAAAAGGGTCCTTGATGGTTGTGCTGGAAAAGTCTGTGGCAGGTTAAAAAATGAGTGTGTTGAGGGGATTTTGTTGTGTCCAGGGTGGACCCTGTTGCTTTTTGTGGTGTCACTGTAGTAAAAGTGACTGTCACTGGTGATATGAAATGTGAGGCTGTCCCTTGATTTTGGTCGTGTAAACAACGCCTCAAGATCTTTCCTTCCTTGCTGTGCATGAAGTCTGTAGAAAATGCCTTTTAAAATAGCAGGAATGTTCCAGGGCTGCTCCTGATTTATCTCCAGTCTGCTTTACACCACTTCTGACATTACTAAAGAGACTGGAATAACTTTTACATGTCTCTAGTGGTATTAGAACAGCTGAGGAAGAAATCAGGCTCTTCAGATCTCGAGGTTTATATCCTGGTGGAAACCTTTAGCTGCCAGGCAGACAGGGAGGATTGTTCCCTGTGCTCTTATGTTCATTTTAGGACCATGGATAATGTCCTGTTGGGCAGGAGCTCAGGCACCAGTGACATCTGCCATCCTGCCTTTTCCCTCAATCCCCCCCTTTTAAACTCTTGGGGAGTGTGGAGCCTCACTGAGACTGTTTTATCAGTCAAAGGATGAGCAGTGGAATCCTCCCTCCTGCCCCCAGGGGTGTCTCTGCACCTGCTTCACAATATCTTGCCTTGCTGTTGATTTTCTGTTTGGGAGTGTAGCCCGACCCTTCTCAGCTCCCATCCAGCAAAGCCCGTGTCACTCTGTAAGATCTGCTTCTGACAAATGGTATTAATAAATGTTGTTGCCACCCAGGCTGGTTTGTGATGGTTTTGCTCTGAGGGATCACTCAGGGTCATTGCTGCTATTTCAGGGACCTGTGTGAGGCTGAGTTCAAGCCTCCAATTCCTTCCCTCCATGAGATGGGAGCTGTTCCCAACTAACGTGTCTAACAGCCTCAGAGAGGCCTCCTGCTCTGTTTTTCCTTGGTTTATATCTATTACTGACAAGAGAAAGCAGCACTTTCCAATATATCTGATTATACACATCCTCTCCTTTCACCTCAAGTAAACTTCAGCTTGTGTTGGTATTTGGTGCTTTTTCAAATGTAGGAGCTCCTGTAGAGATCAGTGGTTCCAGGACAGACTGAAATCTCATCCTGCAGTCCCTTTCCACTGGGAAGGTGTTTGCAGAGGAGGAGAACAGCAGCAGTATCTCATCTGACTCCACTGTGGCGCTGGACAGGAATACAAATGCTGGAGTCCTGCAGCTCAGTGTGGAGGGAACAGCTCCTGGATTCCTGCTTGTGAACCAGGAGACTTTGTGTGATTATCTTCAAGAGTCATCCCTTTTATTCCTTTACTCCATCCTTTGTGTCGCTTTCCTGTGCACTACACCAAGTTTACAGCTGAGTTCAAAGGACTGTTGGAGAGGTCCCCTTTGGGCCATCTGGGTTTGTGGGGACAGGACACCCGGGAGAGCCCTGAAATTCCCCTTGCTGAGGAGCAGGAGTGGTGCTGCAGGGAGGTGGATGTGCTCCCTGGCCAATGGCAGCTGCATAAATTATATAAATTACAGCCTCGTGAGGATGTATCACAAAGCTTCAGATGCAGCCTGGCTGTGCTTCTGTTGCTGCAGTTCTGATATATAACAATGTAAATTTGCATGCCAGGGAATTAAACCTGTGCCTGAGGTTGGGGGTGAGAGGAAGGTTGGAGTATAAACACATAAAAATTGTAATAAAACCTATAGAATTCCCTCCATTTGAAGCACGCTGGATCTCAGCTTGGCACTTGTAACATGGCAGGATGTTTTATTACGGCCTGTTCCCACAAGGTGAATTAAAATAAGGATTAAAAAGCCCTTATAAATCAGATTTTATAGCTGCCTAAACCACCTGCAAACTGTTGGTACTTGTTTTCCAAATCTGCCATCATTCTGCTGTCACATTGATTTTGGTTTCATTAGCAGAGCTGGCATTGCCTGTGCTGGCAGAGTTTGCTGCCTGCATAAATTACCACGGGGGAATTGTAAGCAATGTCTTAATTTTGTCAACAGCCTTCCAGAGTGCCAATGATCCCCTTTATATGCACTATTTTTTTAATTGTTTCGGCTGGATGATTTTTCAGCGAATTTTACCTCAATGGGAAATAACGGAGAGAATTGTCTGAGATTGGAGTAGTTACCACAGGCAGGAAGATGCTGCCCGTGAAATCCGTGCCCAGGGACTCACTGGTATTTGTAAACAGTTTAGAATTCAAAGGGTAACTTGAGAAAGACTGAGGATAAGTGAAGGAGAAGGTTTTGTGGCCCTGTGTAGGACAGGGATAGGATATATATGATATATATTATCCTATATACTTATTTCTATTTACTGGGATCTTTCCTGGGCAGAGGAAGCAGCAAATACAAATGAAAGCTGCCGGTGTGAGCTTTGCTGGTGTGTGGGGGGATTTAAATCATGTGATTTAAGTTGTGTGAGTGCTACAGGTGATGGGGACTCTCTGAATTGTGCAGGAAGAGCTTGTTTCCCCAGGGCTGTGCAGCCACTGCTCCATCAGCAGCTTGTTTGCTCAGATCAGTATCTGCAACCTGGCACAAAGTCTATAAAATCTGTCGGAGCCTCCAGCACATCCTCTGTGACCGAAATCAACACCTGGGCTGTCGAGCTTCACCTTTCCTGAAGGTTTCACCGGTGTTGGCCGCACTAAATACACGGGACAAGATAATGGGCTGCAGGGGCTGTGTCAGCACCGGGGGAGTGTCTCCATCATTGCCCATAAATCTGGGATTAATGAACGTGAGAGGGGCTGCGAACACTGGAAATCCTGGGCAGGGACTTGCTCTGGGCAACAGCTGATTTTTACAGCTGAGGGCTTCACATCAAGGAGATTTTTTTTGTCTCCTTTGTGGTGAGGAAATGTGGGCGCTGCAGTGAGATCCCTGTTGGGACGGAGGGAATGTTTGCAGGGGGAATGTGGGGCTGATTTGCTGTGTATCTGTGTGAGATAAGTCAGAAGAAGGTCATGGAGATTTGTTCCCTTCCTCATTCAAAATCATTCATTATTATTCATAGATAGTCATGCATGNAGGTTCTGGAATTCATTTGAATGTATGAAAGGCTAAACTGATGAAAAATGTTGTATTTTTGATATTTGCTGTATGAGCTGCCTTAGATATCCCACCACAGCAATTCAAGGTACCTTTCACCCACGGGTGAAAATCTATCCTGCAACATCAAAAGGTTAAGATGTTTTATTGACTTCAACAGAAGNTCCCTTCCTCATTCAAAATCATTCATTATTATTCATATAGGATATATATATATGATATATTCATATAGGATATATATATGATATATTCATATAGGATATATATGACATATTCATATCATTCAATATCATATTAAATGGGATAAGAATATGTTTGTGAACTGTTTCTGTTGTAAACCCGTGGCACACTTTATTAATGTAGGTTTTAAATTAGGCATTTATTTCTCTGAAAAACCAAAGGGAGAGCCAGGGAACCCCTGAAAGCTCTCCAAGGATTTGTGCTGTGCTCCAACCGCTCCCTCTTCTCTTCCTTTAAGACTCTGGTCTGGAGTGACCATGGCAGGGAGAGCTTTTCCCATCACTCAGGGCTGGATTCTGGCTGCCAATACCCAGACAGCCAATTTAGGTGTCTGCTCGAGTCTGGGATCTGAGTCACCCCGAGGTTAAAGCTCTCCAAATCCTATTAAAGCCAAAGCTAAGACCCCATAAACTGGCCTGGGTTTAGTGTAGATCTCTATTGTAGCACATTTGTAATTTTGTTTGGTCAGTGAGTAACTTTGGATAAGTACTCCTGGATCTACTACACCACGTGTGTGAATTTAAATTCTTTAAATTTAGAGTGGAAAGTGAGCCTGACCTTTTCATGTCACTTAAAAAAAACCCCTCTGTCCCTTTGTGACCTGTTTTGGGGTCAGTCCTGTTTCTGCACCCAGGTTCTGGAATTCACTTGAATGTATGAAAGGCTAAACTGATAAAATCATGTATTTTTGATATTTGCTATATGAGCTGCCTTAGACATCCCACCACAGCAATTCAAGGTACAGAGAAGGTATTAACTTCGCCCAGGGGTGAAAATCTATCGTGCACCATCAAAAGGTTAAGCTGTTTTATTGACTTCAACAGAATTAGTTCTTCCCCAAAATTGTCTGGGATAAAGGTTTTATTTAATTTTTTTTAATTTAGGTGGGATTATTGAGGTAAAGATAGACATTTGTGCCTTGAGTGGACACCCAGTGATGGTGTCATCACCTGCCCTCCAAGTGGTGGCTGGTATTGAATTCCCAGTTTTGTCAATGGAAAGAGCCTGGATTGAGTGAATAATGCCTCCAAATTTCCTGTGTGGAATCTTAGAATGAAGTCCCCACTAACAGGATGGGAGTTCTGGAACTTAATGTTTTCAGTCCTGGTGACTGAGGTGTAACTGGAGAAGAAATGAATTGATGAGTTTTTGAGAAATGTTGAGTAAATGACTCGTTGTTGGCTGACCTGTGACTTAGGATTGGGGTCCTGCTTCAGGGTTTTTCTGGAGTGTTACCACAGCAGGACAAATCCTCCATGGAAGTAAATGTTTGGTCCTCCAGCTCTTGCATGAAGTATTGAACTCAGCAGGACACTTTCTGTTGACTTCCCAGAAA
>WEKX01020984.1:0-18707 GCA_013390025.1 Pitta sordida | reverse complement strand
CTGGAACACAAGCCCTATGAGGAGCGACTGAGAGAGCTGGGGTTGTTCACTCTGGAGAAGAGGAGGCTGAGGGGAGACCTTATCGCTCTCTACAACTCCCTGAAAGGGAGGTGTAGCCAGCTGGGTGTCGGTCTCTTCTCTCTGGCTACAAGTGATAGAACAAGAGGACACAGTCTTAAACTGCATCAGGGGAGATTTGGACTGGACATTAGAAGCAACTTTTCACAGAAAGGGTGATCTCTCAGTGGAATGGGCTGCCCAAGGAGGTGGTGGAGTCACCGTCCCTAGAGGTGTTTAAGAAAAGGTTGGATGATGTACTTGGTGGCATGACCTAGATATTAGGGTAGTGTGTTATAGGTAGGACAGTGTGTTGGTAGCAGGATGGCAACAGGTTAGGTAACAGGTTTGGCTAGGTTAGGTAATAGGTTGGACTCGATGATCTCTAAGGTCTTTTCCAACCTTACGGATTCTGTGATTCTGTGATTCTGTAATACCAAATTCAGCCCTGCTATTATCTTACGTGGAGTTGCACTCGGAACTGCATATACAATATACAGTGTTCTTAGTATGTAACTTACAGTAGCAACAAGTGTCTCTTTCTGAGTGTGGCAGAAGGTACAGTTTAGCCAGTTAATGAATGAATAGTCCAATATGGACAGAAATGTTTTCAATTTTCCCCATTATAATTTGCTATTACATAAACTACATACAAATTCTCCTTATGAACATGTTCCTTTGATACTCTTTTTTCTTATCTCATCTTTAGCTGGAATTGTATCATGTAGGGCTATTTCTATAGGCTTAGTTTATATAAATGAGGAAGGAACTACATTAGTGAAGAATCACTGCATCTCTGATAAATGTTTGTCATTTTGCCCTGCAGTCCTAGTAAGTTATCATTTCTTTTTAATGAGTACTTGTTGTAGATGAGGATACTTCTCTTGGTTTTGGTGATTCCAGTGCATTCTTTCTTACAGCTTTCTCTGAAAGTTTCCGTCCATTGGTTCAAGTTTGTCCTGGTTTATTGCATGAGCCTTTGTCAGAAAATTCTGGAAAGAGAGAATCCACTTGCCAAAGTGCTTCAAGCCAAATTTCTAAAGCAAAGACGCCACCAATTTCTGTATTCTGTTGTGGGCCAGAAGGCAATGAGATGACACAGAATTTTATGAATCCTTACAAAAATTCTGAGGAGTCTGCAGAATACGCAGGCCGAGATGATTTGGATGGTAAGAACGGAATTACTTCTGTAAACATTGACTCCGATGAGTCAGATAGCAGTGATGAAGCAACTGTAATTCGGGGAAAAACAGATAACGTATATTCTCAGTGGAGAAAAAATTTGGTGTCTCGCTACCAAAGTATTTCTAGAGAAATGTATGAAGAAACAGGAGCAATGCCTTTGGCCTGTCTGAACAGCAGGACATTTCAATCTACTGAAGATCAAGCTATGCCAAAAAGTAACCTGAGTGATGCCAGTTATCAAACACAGCAGAAAAGACAAACAATGGATGGTGGAAACGGAAGCCCTGTACCAGTTGCTGATGTACTAAATACCAGTGATGGAAAGACTGACCAAGAAAACTCTTCTGAGCCAGTAGTGAGACCCAAAATTAGAAAACAAGATTCTGCAAACCAACTAGAGAGAGAAAAGTGTCTCCCTCATGATGACAAAGAGAAAAGTTCCTGTAGAAAAGTTGGAATTGCTGATGTCCAGTGTCCCTTGAGAGACAGCAAAAAGATGACCTCAGAAGAGAGAGACCCCCCTCCCTCAGTACTCCACAGTGATCAAAAGAACACAGAAAGAGACCTAAGTAAAAATACAGCTGCTCAAAACCAAAAAAATGTTCTGGATGATAGCACATTTGGGTTTGAGTTTGACGAAAACAGACACTTCATGTCCCATGAGGATGACGACAGGTAAAATTTAACTTTTGTGTCAGTTTTAGTGTTGAATGATCTGTGTAAATGGTGTTCAAAACTGAATATGTTGGCAAACGGGAGGTGAAAACTTGAGGCATTTCAGAATATGATCAGATAACAAGGTACCAGTATTGTCTTTCAGTTCTTCTTCACTCTTCTGGTAATGTAAAAGCCCTTCTTTATGTCAAGGATCAGAGCCTACCTTACCACTATGGAAGATTACTTGTTTATTTCTATTTTTGCTGAGAAGATAGGGGGTAGAGAGAGAAAGGCTTGTTCATCAAAGTTTCTAACAAATTAGGGTGCTTCAAAAGTTCATTTTGAAGTCCTTTCAGGACTTAACTCTTTTTGGGTTTTTTGCCATCAAATCTCTGTATTCTGCATGGCAGCCTATACAGGATCTTGTCTTCAGCCTTTTGAAAAAATTGGTCTTCTTTGTAATATCTGAGGAATAACTTGATAGGATTGCATGTAATCCCTGTTGTAATGGAAATTTTTCAGACTAATAAATGTTTCCAAAGTAACTATTAATGATTACTGAAATTCACCTTTTGATTGCTGCAGCATGGACCTTCACCTCATATTTTTGCTTCAAAAAGGTGCACGCCTGTTGTGCTGTTAGCATGTAGAAGCTCTGTGGGAAGAAGAAAGTCTTGCGTATTTGTTAGAACCACAGATATTCTAAGCTGGAAGGGTTATGGTAGCTACCAGGAGAGCAGGTGTGGAGGATCAAGGACAATACAGTAAACCCTCACTAATCTGCAGTTCTAGGATTGCGGGTTCACTTCTCCCAGGCCGTTTTCTCCATGAAGACAACACACTGTTTTGCGGTGCATTCGCGACTGTGCCACAGTCACGAATATGCAAAGATAGGCAGTAATTGATATGCAAATTAGCCCCTCCACCACACTGCACGGACTGCTGGTGCACCACTCTGCCAGCCTGTGCACACTAGCTGTTGTTGAGGTACTTGGGGATGTCTGCTCTGATATCAGTGATGTGTAGGGAAAAGCCACTTTTTGCTTCCTCAAGCTGTGCTCAACAGCCAGCAGGGAACCCAAGCCTTACTTCCCAGCAGGTAGCTGGCGTTGTGCTTGCAAACAGTTGCATTACCTCATTTTGCTTGCGAGTGGGGAGGTGTTCCACCTGCCCCCCACAAGCTGAGCTTGCAGTGGTGGTCTCTGGGCCAGTAAGACAGGGTGGAAGCTTGTCCNTACGCTCTGGGATGTGCTCTCGGTCTCTGTACGGGTGTTAGGTGGTGAGTTGGACTAGATGATCCTTGTGGGTCCCTTCCAACTCATAATATTCTGTGATTCTGTGAGTAGGCTGGCAAGAGCCTGGCAGGGCTGCAATCAGCGGCTGTGTCTGATCTCCCCCCTACTCCCATTGGGAGTTGCTGGTGCTGCCGCCTGCGCCATGAGCAGTGGCTCTTACAGCCTGCCCAGGCTGCCAAGAAACAGCGGGGCAGGTGGCACAGTCAAACAGGGACACAGGAGCACGGCTGGCTTCCCCAGCGCAGGGACGAGCAAGGCGGCACTGCTCTTACCATGAGGACGAGCTGTGACAGTGCCTGGGCCAGTGGTACTGTGGCAGTACCAGTGGCCCCTTCACCACCATTTTCCATGGAAACACTGCAGTGCACAGCAAAAGCACACGCACACTCCCACATGGACCTCATGGCTCCTGGCTCACTCCCCTTGCTGCCCCTCCTGGCTCCTGGGCAGTGCTTATTTACATAGCCCATAGCTAATCTGCATATTCATGAGCTACCTGCCTTTGCGGTGTTTCCTGTGCAGCGCTGCACTGCTTTTCGCTGAAAACAGTGATGTATTGGAACCATGGAGAGGTGAACCACAAATAAGCGGGATCTTCTCTGTGTTAGAAGTCTTGGATTGTAAAATAGAGAACTAAACAAAGATTTTTCAGCTAGTCTTATAGTATGCTTAGATAATTTTAAAAATATATGTTTATGAACTGGACCAAACAATGTAAATCCAAAACAAACAACAAAGCTTGCAACCCAAAACCAGACAAAGAGCCAAGCAAAACAAAGGATTCTAAAATGTTAGTATTCAGCTTTACTATTTTGTTTAAGCTGCCCACAACTTGTTATTTACTGCCCTTTTCTGTGTGGTGGCTGAGCAAATTCTCTTTGAATCAACTCCCAGCCATTCAGCTGTTTGGGCTACTGAATTATATAATTTGCACAGTGTTTTGTGTTGTATCTTTCTGTGATTAAATAAAGAAAAGGATCGTTCTTATATGCCTTATATATTGTGAGAGTTTTAGGTTTGTTTGTCTGAGAGGCAAGGTCAACATTGCTTATTACTCGTTAACCAAACATTGGTGTTCAGTGTCACTTCTACTGTTTCTCTGTTCTGCAAGAGAGATGTGTATAGTGGGTCTACATTTACATTTTTGTTTCATGTGCTCTGCAAATGTGGAATGGGAAGAGCAGAACATTTTTGCAAAGTAGGATGGGCAGAATTCTTGAATCCTTTCTTGCAGACTGATTTCTTTTCTAATCCTTTCTTTATGTATACATGATTTGTAATACATCTATAAATAGCACAAAATTAATTTCTCTTAGGAAAAGAAGTCACATATATTGAAAGCAGTGTTGATACAAAAGTAGGAAATCACAGAATGTTTGTGTTTATTTTCTTTCTCCTAAGACAGTCTTTAAATTCATACCCTGTTGCCTTGTTTAAATTGCAGCTCAGAATGCAGTGATGGAGAGTGCACTCTGGACACGCCTACCTATTTTACTGCTTCAGAAAAAGAGCACTCCTCAGGTGATGAAAGTTGGGAGAGTGTCTCAGGTATAGAGGAACATGCCCCTGAAGTGCAGAGCAGCAGCCCTGGTGTAAAGGAGGAGAAGAGGGACAGCTATTTCCAAGAAATGTATGTGGCTTTATTTCATTAGCTGACTTCTCGTAGCCTCTGACACCAACAGTAACGGGGTATCCACATGATGGTACACAGAGTACTGTTCTAAGTGTAGTTGCAATACTAGCAACTATCTGATTGCAACAATCTGAGTAGTTCTGTGTATTTCAAATCAGGGAGAAAAGGCATTTCATGGAAACAATTCTATTTAATGAAAGATAAAGAATTAATAAGAGGGCATTACCATGTGATGTCAATATGATTGACTTGAGATACTGACTTTAAATAGCCGAATTGGGAAAGTTGTTAAATGTTACATAAACATCTTCTGATACTGCTTAGTACTCTTTTGAAGAGTATTTGTTTATCTGTCTGCTTTATTGCTTCTCCTGTTCCACTGCTGCTCCTTAAATTCTGGGGCCTTACCAGTGATTAAAGTAAACTTGAGTTATTTGCTTGCTGTGCTGTAGTTCATATAACTTACTTATTTTTCTAGTCATTCAGTACTTAATAAACTACAGCTGCCTTTGCTGCAAGGCAAAATTTGTAATTATATATAGACAAGGAAAGTATGTTTGGGGTTTTTTTTTCTCACTAAGCATCTAATATTGCTTTAGCTTGTGCCTTTGTAAAGCTAAAGCCACACCTAGGGCTTTTTTCAGCTTCTTCCACTTTTATGTTGATAGTACCTGTTGCCAGACAGATCACTTTACTGTTTCTCCTTTTTTAATGTTGCTGTCCCTAGAGGCATGTAGAGTTAGTGTGACTTTATGAGAACTTTACAAAAACTCATGTCTTTCAGAGCAACAACAATGGAGCTGTGTACTCTTTAGCTTTCTTCAATGTGAACAGCCTGCAAGTGTATACCATTCTAATGTGATTCCTGTTTGTTTGCCCTTTTATAAGGGAAGTGGGGCTCACGCCCTGTAGATATACGTAAACATCCAGATGACTTGTCCCTCTCTAGAATATCCAGGAATTAGATCACAGAATCACAGAATCANGACTCCACCACCTCCCTGGGCAGCCCATTCCACTGAGAGATCACCCTCTCTGTGAAAAAGTTCCGCCTAATGTCAAGTCAAGATGATACTTTCTCCTTATGCAGATAGATTCTCTTGCAAGTAGTACCTATTTGCATTGCATTTAGGCCAAGCTTTGCTATGAGGTCTGTTCCAGACTCTGAAGGTTGTCTTTCTTTTCAGTGGCTTTAGGAACTTGTAGATAAATGAGAAAATGTTTAGTACCAAATTTACTAGCCCTGTACTAGGGAAAATGCAAAGCCAGCTATTTAGTGTACTGCTGCCTTGAGCATTAGATAAATGAGTTTGCCATAGAATTGTAGGTTTTACTGGATTCTGAGTCTGGAGTTGATACCACTGAGAGTTCCTGGAATTTTTGTGGCAAGTGCTAAATTTTTAATCTAGGAATCTGTAATCTGGTAAATGTATCTCTTTAGTCTGCATAGTATGTTTAGCTTTTGTTGCTCACCTGTGTTTCTAAATTCTCTTAGCTTTTCACTTTTAGCTTTTCATTTATTTATTTGAAGGGAGGACGGTGAGATCGATTGGTTACGGTACCATGAAGAAGTAGAAAGTAGCAGTGATGAGGAAAACGATTCAACTAGTCATCTTTTCTGTCCTGGAATCATCCTGTTTGATGGAAATAACAACCTTGAGGATGACTCTAGTGTGAGTGAAGACCTGGGTGTGGAGTGGAGGTATGCATTTAACAGTTGTCTGCTTTAATTTCAGAGGTTTTGTAGTTAGTATTTTGCTTTTTATGTAAGATATCAAAAGTACTTGTGAAGTATGTAGGTGCTTCAAAGGCTTATAATCTCTGTATTAAGGTTTAAGATACTTCCAGTGCTATATGTTTTCTAATGAGAGAAAAAGGATGTAGATTTGCTAAATCAGTCTGTGATTTGAGAAAATTCTGGTGCCTTAAATATTCAGGGGATGGTTGTACTCTTTCAATTAATTTTCAAGGTGGTGAATATAATTAATTTTCAAGTGGAAGTATGACAAAAGTAAAGCAATATAAGTGTAATCAGCATTCTAGTCACTCCTGTTTTATAATTGGTCTTTTTCTCCTCTGAAACTGGTGTAGGTTAGACATTATAAGCCTGTTTTATTTCTCTTTGTAATACCATGCAATTACCTAATATTATGATAATTTTGAATGCCTCACTTAATTCTCTGTCATTAGATTATTTAAGAATGTTGCAATAAATGTATTACAGAAATGCTGTAAATACCAGGAATAAAGTCATTTGTGCCACATTCACAGTCTAATCCTAGAAAGTGTTTGCTTTAAAGTAAGATTGAGCTAGACAGAGGGCCTTCCAGTGAGAGACTTAATGCTTGCTCTCTTCTGCTTGTTAGAATACAAACTACATTCCAGACATACCGAAGTCATTGGTGTTTTCTCGTGTGAAGTTGCAGTGTGGAAAGGCACAGCAAGGACTAACTGAAGCTTGAGAGCCCAAACTAGAAGTAGGGCCTGTGTTCTTGCAGTGTCAGACAGTAAGCCAGCAATGGAATGCTATGATGAGGACAGAAGCTGGTTTTTAAGTGTTGGAGGTTAGCCTTGGAAAGCTCTCTAATTACTAAAAATAGGGAGGGGGATGTTAATGGCCTGTTAAGATTTTTCTGTTGATCATATGTAGATCTGTGCATGATTTTGCTTGTGTCCATTTTAAGATTTGATTTCTGAGTGTTGAAAACAGACCTCAGAGGAGCTTCCAAGCCATGAACTCTGACATATGATGTAATCAAAATATGATAGTTTTAAAGAGACTTTAGTAATGTTCATATGAAACTTATTAGCTGAACTGTATGCCTTTTCGCAGTAAAAAACCTCCCCTCAAGGTGTTCTGGAGTAATACTGGGGGTGTGGTACCACTGTACTGGGACCAAGTCTAGCCAGGGTAGGGGGCTGCAGAGCTACCTCTGAGGAGGAACTGGGGCTGCCCATGTGGGACACAACTGGCTCCAGCTGACACACCACAGGGTGGTGCCTCTGGGAGGACGTTTGTGGGAAGATGAAAAATGCTGGACAGCGGAGTGTGAGAGAGAAGTGATGATGAGGTGAGAGGAGCAGCCCTGTGGACACCAAGGTCAGAAAACAAGGCAGAGGTGGTGCTCTAGGTGCTGGAGAAGAGATTCCCCTGCAGCTCCTGGAGAAGACTATAGTGGAACAGGCAGAGATTTCCTGAAGGAACTGTGCCTGTGGAGAGCCCATGCTGGAGCAGTTAGTGAAGCTAGTGAAGAAAAGCAGCTTGTGGGAAAGGCCCATGCAGGCGTGGGTTTATACTGAAGGACTGTAGCCTGTGGGACAGACCCCACACTGGAGCAGGGGAGCACTATGAGGAAGAAGTATTTGCGGAGAGGAACTACCATAGGTTGACCACAATTCCCATTCCCTGTCTCACTGCCCTATTTGGGCTTGGGGAACATAGGGGAATCAGGAATGAAGGAGTAGTGAAGTTGAGCTTGGAAATAAAAGGAGGGCTGTGAGGAAGGTGTTTTAGTTTTTGTCTTTGCTTCTTGCCATCCAAATCCATTTATTTTAGCAATAAATTCATAGAATCATAGAGCAGCCTAAGTTGAAATGAAAGTTAAAAAATCATCATGTTCAACCTTTCAATTAAATTAAGATTTTCACTTAGTTGAGTCTACACTGCCTGTGAAGGTGCTTGATGACAGATCTCCCTGTGTTTATCTTGACCTGTGAGCTTTTAATCTTATTTATGTGTCTGTCCAGTTGAGGTAGGGGAGTGGGAGATCAGCTGGCTGGGTATCTGGCACTTACTAGGAGGTGATGTGCAGTAGTTTCATGTACTTGTGTTGCTACTATTTACTTTGGAATTAAGACTATGTTTCCTAACTCATGTTTTTCAGACTACTTGAGGACTTTGGTGATGACTTAGGACTTGCTCAAAACAATTTTGAGGTAGAACCTCAAATTCTCGCAATTTTGGGACGCTTGGGAGCTGTTGAGGTATTAAAATATTTTTTGTGATCCTATATCAGTGATGTTGTGACATAAATGTTTATTACTTAATTCCTTTTCAGTGTAATTTGAAAATTAGGAGAATCAGGGAAAAATCTTTTTTCCTATGTTAGCTTGAGCTTTCAGGTCTGCAAATGTGAAAATAAATGTTAGAAGTTCTTTTAAATAGTGTACTGTAAGAATTAATTGATCAGTGCCTACTCCTTTCGGAATATGTATTTAATTCCTCTTAGAGGAAAACAGTTACTGATTTCTACCAGTATTAACATATGCCATTCAACTTGCTCTGAAGAATTTTGCCAAATTCTCTACATAACAAAGGAAAGCTTATACTTTGATCCATGCCTGTGAATCGTCTCTTTCTTTTTTCAAGAGTATATCTCATATTTCTGTATGTCAGTAGAGGATTTTTCTGTATTTGACTGTCTTGACTCTGCTTTAAATAAAAAAACCAACCAAACCACCACAACCATACAGAAAAACCCCAATCAGAAAAACAAACCACCCCAAGACCTTTTATCTTTCCTTTTTTTGTAATTCCATTTGATCTGTTTCAGTTTGGGTAGACCAAAGCATTTATTATCAGGAACAAGCACAGTTATGATCTTTGTCTTTTCTGTGTTACTTGATGTTGATCAATGTCAGAGTAAATATAGAACTACCTGAAATCCAGTTTGATGCAATGCGACAATTCTTGCACTGCCAGAAATCTCCCCTGCAGGGTATTTTTCAAAATGGTAGTTAAATGATGTGTAGATGGTGTTACAACAACTGAATTGAATGTTTTGTGGGTGACATAAGTTATGGGCAGCAAGGGACAGTTTGACAACTAGCACCTACTTCAAAGGGGTGAACAGGGCAGGCTGTGTGTCATAGTGTATTTGCAGACAAAATACCAAAGGCACTTTGAAACAGACAGTGGAAAAATCATAGATAATATGTTTGTGTTTTTAACCATGGATATGTGCAAAATCAATGATTCTGTGAATAGGCTTCATGGGTGACTTACAAGGTGGTGGAAGGGTTGTTCCCTGAAGCTGGCAGTCATGCAATTTCCAGGCTTTGTGCATTCCCCAAGGTATGTGGGAGGTTGCCACGGGGTCTTCTCCAGCTGTGTAGGATCTTGTTAGCATTAGTCACCTAGAGACACTTCAGAACTGCTTATTATTGTGGAGAAGGTCTGTTGATATTCTTATTGTAAAAGCAGTATTTTGAAGCTGTATAGAGAAAATTCTTGTCTCTTTCATAGCTGCTGGTTCTCAGTACGTCAAAAAACCCCAGAACTACAGAAACAGTTGACCTCCTCCTTTGCTAGAGAAAGAGTGTCTGTGTAGAGAGGGGAAACTAATCTCATTCTTTTTCAAATTTTTTTTATCTGTATGTTAACACTCGAACAGGAGACTGAGTTTATTATGATTCTTGAGGGTTTTTTTCTCATTCCTCTGTAACATTTCTCTAATTACTGTTCAGAAGAAACGTATGCAATCTTGTCAGGCTGACCTGTAAAAGCAATCCTAGGTGGTTATGTGCATGACTGGCTGAGAAGGTGCTGTAATTTTGTTTGTTTCAGTAGGAATAGAGTGTCATTAAAAACTGTAGGCAAGCAGACAGATGACTACAAAGATAGTTAGTCTCTCGTAACTGTGGTACAGGGCACTGTGGATGTTGGGCAAGAGAGTCTCTTAAATAGAGAAGTGAAGTTGGTACTTAAGGATCTGAAATGTTGTGGTAGACATAGAAGTCTGGCAATTTTTGAATTAATCAGCAGAAAAATGCTAACTGACTAATAAAAGGGACAGTTTTATTGTTTGTGACTGAGTGGACAACACAGGTTTTGAGTAAGAAGTCCAAATACAGTAATAACTTGCTGCATTGCGACTCCTCCGTTGCAACCTTGCTGATGTGCGAGAAATTTTTCTTGCAGACCTGCTGCAGTGATTCACGGAGCTTCCTGGCCAACGCATGCACAGTGCCTCTGCTTCACCAAGGGGCAGTGCCGGCGCTCCCTGTGGGGTGGGACTGGCCTTGCCCCGCAGGGAGGACGCGCGGTGCCTCATGCTCCTGTGGTGCCATACCCCAGTCCCTGCCTGGTCCTGTGTGTCTCCATGCCTGGTCCCTACAGGCATGCCACAGAATTCCCCAGGTGGCCACTGGGACTCAGGGCAGCACTGCCACAAGCCACGCTGTCCCCTGTTGCTCTAAGCCCAGCCGGGGACTGACCCCCGTGAGGCGTATTACTGTTTCCATGGCTACAGGCGGAGAGCTGATGCAGGCTGTGCCCAAGGACTGCTGCCTGGTGCACTTTTTGATGACGTAACCCATGGGAAAGTGGATCTGGGCTCACCACGGTGGCAGTGGGACCAGCACTGTGTGCTGGGACAGGGCAGCATCGGGACAAGCCCACACAGCTGCTGCAGCTGCTGCACCAGGAGGAGACTTGTGTTCCCCCATGCCCTCCCCACACTGCAGCAGGGGAAAGCGGTGCTCTGCTGGCTCCATACGGCCAGTGCTCCCGCTCTTGAGATGGGGTGATATTAAAGGGGAAAAAACTCTGACACTGACGCCACACCCCACCATAAGGGGCCCCGGGCTGTCACAGTGTTGCAAAGTTAAGGTTTCCCAGGCTCCAAGAGCACTGACCAAAGGGAGGCAGTGCAAGCATGTGTGGTGGCAGCAGCTGTGGAAGCGGCAGCTTGGTGGAAGAGAAGCACAGGGATTCTCCAGGGGGGCCTCCCCACACAGAGATGGCTCAGAAACGCTCCCCTTGGCTCCCCTGTGCTGGGAGAGCCCGTGGGGAGGAGTGGAAAAGGCTCCCCTGTGCTCCGGAGTGGCTGGGGATGGCGTGATGGGCATGGCCTGTATGCATATTAGTGACCCGTGCATATTTGTGAATTTGACAGTTTGTGACACCCTGACAAGACCCTTTCCTCGCAATGGGTGAGGTATTACTGTATTCTATTCAAATCTCCAGCAGAATATAGAACATACCTTTTTCCAGTATGAAGATGGTTGCTAAAATTGCTCAGAAAATATGAGCATCTTAATTTACTGTAGTAATCAGAATCACAGAATATTCTGAGTTGCAAGGATGATTGGGTCCAACTTTTAAATGGCACCACTGCCTCCCTGGCGAGCATCGAACCCCCAGTCTCCTGCAGGAGAGGGGGTGACAATCACCACTGTACTAAAGTGGATTTTGAAGCACTTGAAAGGGATATGACATGATAAAGCATCCAAAATTTATGTGTATCTTAATTGGAGAGGAAGGAGTGGGGAAGCCCTGCCCCAAGTAATTATGACATTTGGAGGGGAGAAGTAATGAACACATTAGATATTTGTTTTGAAAAGCTGTGTTCTGTAAGACTCTGGGTTCCTAAAATTTAATGAAATGTATGTGTGATTTTTTTTTTTTTAATTCCATTTGTTTTAAAGAAATTATTTAACTTGTAGGTGCTGGTTTACTTTGTTAACAGTATGGAACGGGATGATTGTCTCTGGAGCATCAGTCACTTCATTTATGAATATTTCCTATGCCAGTTCACACATGTTAAGGACTTCAAACCTCTGTAGGCTGTAGCACACTTTGTTTTTTAACAGAACAATGTCCAGCATTTTGTTTATGGTACATGGAGAAATAAGCAGTCACACAGGGAATAGGAGGAAGGAAATAGCTTCATATATTCAGAATACCTTTATCAGGTCATTCCGAGTTGGAAGGAACCCTCAGGATCATCTAGTCCAGCTCCCCACCAGCTAGACCATGTCACTGAGCTCCGCTCTGCTTTGTTTTTGAAGATGTGGTGGTTTAAGCATCAGTGTCATTTTGAGGCTTTGTGTCTATTATATTTCTTTTGTAAAGGTTCGAAAGGCAAGCAATACAGTGTTTTCTGTTTGAGAGTACTAGTGCTGGATATAGACTGAAAGGTTTGGCACATAGGTAATATTGCATCCTTCTGTCTGCCTGGGATCTTAATTTTCCCAGCTGTAGTACTTAATCGAATTAAGCACAGTGTTTTTACCTGAACCTTATTCTCAGACCATTGCAGTTGTAGCAAAAAACCATTACCACTGTGAAAATCATCTTAATTATTAGTAAGGCAGTGATGTTTGCTGTGGCATAATTGAATGTTTTTAAGCTGTTTTATTGGAGCTGGATGTTAGGAAGAGCTTTTTCACAGAGAGAGTGATCTCTCATTGGAATGATCTGCCCAGGGAAGTGGTGGAGTCACCATCCCTGGAGGTCTTTAAGAAAAGACTGAATGAGGAACTCATTGACATTGTCTAGATGATGGGAGGCTCAGACGGATGGAGCGTGGTGCCCGTGGCTCCAGGGTTGTGGCTTCGATCCCTGGTTGGGCGTTCGCTTGGGAGTTGGACTAGATGGCCCTTGTGGGTACCTTCCAACTCAGAATGTCCTGTGAACCTTTTGTCCCTTCGCAGCTGGGGAGTCATGGCTTTTCCCTCCTGCCACCTTTGCAACCCCAGAAACTCAACGGGTATCCAGTGCTGCCCTTCCAAGGGAGCTGAGTCAGGCAGAGCCTCCCACCACTGTTTATTCCCTGCTGTGCTGCGGCTTATCTGGCTTGCTGGTTGTTGGTTTGTGCTGAGTATAATTTCCCTGCCTCCAAGGCTCTGCCAGGCACTGGCTAGACCAACCCTACCAGGCCCTGGCCCCAGGAGCTGCCAAGCCTGCTTCCCACTACCCCTGCGGGCAGCAGTGCCATGAGGGCCAGGAACATCCTCTGTCACTGCCCACAGCACCGTGGAGGGCCACCACTGTGGTCTTTCATTCCCACCTCTGTGGCCACCCCCCCACGCTCAGGAGCTGTGAGAAGCAGTGCTTAATTGCATATTTATGACCTTGTTTACGCACTAGCTCTTTGCGGTGCGCTCTGTGCGTTCTCAGAGGGGAATTTTTGCAGAAAAAAAAAGTGAAGAATTGAACCTGCAAAGAGCAAAACCGCAAGTGTTGGGGTTCACTGTATTCCGAGTTCTCTGGGTTTTTTTGTTTTGTTTTTTTTCCTACTGGATATCCTTTCAGTCTTTTAAGAGGTTGAATATGTGATGTAAATATCAAATGTACTTCCTGTAGCCCTGGAGTCTTAAAAATTCTGTGTGTGAAAAACATAAGTTCAGAACAAATTTACTTCAGAGCATTGTTTGTCTCAAGATGAGAAACACCTATGTAGATTTTTTTATTTCTAGAAGTTTACATTGGTAGTGTAGCCAAGCTACTTAATGTTTTTGTTTGTGCCTGAGTGATTGAATAATTGAAACCAGGAAATACATTAATGAGACATTTATTTTCAGAAGGCAGAAGGTGGGGACAGTTTTATATCAGCAAGCTGTATTACATTTTCAGCTGCATGCCATTTCTGTAACTTTATATAAGTAACAAATGTTCTTTAGGGATTAAGTTGTGCCTCTGTTCTCATACTCTGAGAAGACTTAAAATAAGGCATTACTGTTTTGACTTTCAGTTTCATTTCATTCATTCATTACAAATAGAAAAATGATATAATGTTTAGTCTGACAGATGTAACTTGCATTTAAAAAGTAATACTGTTAGAATTGGATTCCTTTTCTTCATTGTTTGTCTTTATATGAAATGTTAATGTTTGTGAGTAAGAGGACTTGTTCTCTGCTCACTCTTTTCAGGATGCTCTGTCAGATTTGGAAGAGTCTTTTGCCTTCCATGTTGAACACACTCATCCACCATGCGCTAAAGAAATCATAGAAGGTCTGCCACTGGTCGTCGCCACAGGTGACTATAATGATACGGAAAAGCTATTTAAAAGTAATATTCACAAAATTTGTAAGAACAACTTTCTGTAATACCATAGAGAAGTATTTCAACAAGTTTACTGTGCAGTGTTGTTTTATAAGCTTTTGAACTTTGAATTCAACTGAGTGTGATTTTGATCAGTTTGGAAAACTAATCTTTACTGGTGATAGTGTGATTGTATTTTGTAACCGTTAGTGATGCTGTTGATAATGTATGAATTTTAGTTTGAGCTCATCTCAGCAACATAATAATGCTTTTTCTTCATCATGGGTTTAGGTCAAGAAGAGACTTGTGTAATCTGTTACAGTGAATACGTGGGAGGTGAAATGATAACACAGCTACCCTGTCATCATTTATTTCACAAGCCTTGTGTAACTCCTTGGTTGCAGAGAGTAAGTACTACAGGGTTGCTGGGGGAGCTGTGTGGGTTTTGTGTATTCTTCTGGGGAAGAAAAACTTCTAACCTTTTGAAAATGTCTTAACACAATGTCAGGCCCATTTATGATGACAGCTAAGGATGGAAGGAGAAGTACTGAAATACTTGTAGATGAATTTTTAAAAACTACCTTTGGTCATCCTATATTGCATTAATTTAATTTCTGAAATCCGTGATCAATTTCCTTCCACATGTCTTAAAAAGGCTTCATACTGAAGCTAGATTAAAAGAACTACTGAATGAACTGTGTTCTTTTTTTTTTCCTTGTACTTGCAATTGCACTGTTTTTTATGTGCAGTATGAACCTGATAGTTCTCAGTGACCCTACAGTCTAACACATGATTTTCTCAAGAGCATGACAGCAAGATTAATTTCCCACTATGGAGGTCATATCACCTCTGATGTGGAGGGTTGGTGAGTTTAGTTGCTGGGCTCATAATTTAGGTTTTTTACCCTAATAATGTTGATTTGATTACCATGTTGATTTTGCTTGTTTTACACATCTTGCCTTTTTTCTGGATTCATAGTAAGCTGCTCTTGCTGAAAACTGGGACAAAACACTTCCTGTTAGAATTGGGCTGTTCCTAACTTGTGTTTAGTCCTTGCCCCCCACCAGAAAAAGTCCTACATGTAAAATCAATGCTTTGAAGAAGGGCTTGGAGAAAACCTGATATATTTTCTCTGTAACCAGTGTAAGAGAAAAACAAGTCTGTCTTCTGAGTTTTTTAGCTGTCTCTTGGCTCCAGGTAGCTATTCAGTCAAATTTGAGTTTAAGACAAGCTGTTATGAAGACACTAAATACTTTATAAATAATAACTTTCAGCTTTTCAGGAAAATTGAATGCAAACTGTGCAAATGACCTGAATTTTCTTCTCTTTTTGTAGTCGGGAACATGCCCAATTTGTCGTCATGTGCTTGCGCCTGTGCTTCCTGAAGGAGCTGATGACACTGTTACTGTGACTGATGATTCAGCATCTTCTGTGCACAGTGCTACAGAATAAACAAATTAGGGTCTGATATACAATATGTTGGCAAAATAAAAATGTACACTTGGCATGCATGATTGTAGTCTGAAAGCAATTTTTTGTGAAGTAGTAACACAGAATCATAGAATGGCTTGGGTTGGAAGACAAAGCAAAGATCATCTGGTTCCAAGACCTCTGCCATGGACAGAGACACCTTTCACTTTTCCAGGTTGCTCAGAGCTCTGTCCAGCCTGAGCAAGAGCTCAGAGCTCTGTCCAGCCACTGGACACCTTCAGGGTGTCCACAACTTCTCTGGGCAACCTGTTGCAGTGCTTCATCACCCTCACACTAAAACACTTCCTCCTAATATATAAACCTACTCTCTTTTTGAAGCCATTCAGCCTTGTCCTGTAACTACATGCCCTTGTAAATGGTCTCTCTCCATCTTTCTTTTGGGCTGCCCTCAGGTACTGCAAGGCTACAGTTAGGTCACACTGGGAGGTCACACTTTTCCAGGGTGACCAATCCAAATTCTCAGTCTTTCCTGTAGGAAAGGTGCTCTGTCCCTTTAATCACATTGGTGGCCTCTTCTGGAATAGCTCCAACAGGTCCGTGTCCTCCCTGTGCTGGGACCCCACAGCTAGATGCAGCTCTGCAGGTTGGTCTCACCAAAGCAGAGGGACAGAATCCCCTCCCTCACCTGCTATCCACAGTGCTGTTGATGTAGCCCAGGACACACTTGGCTTTCTGGGCTCCCAGCTCACCCACCGGCACCTCTCAGTCTCTCTTAAAGGGCTGCTCTTGTTCTCTTCATCCTGTGTTGATACCAGGGGTTCCCTGACCCAGGTGCAGCTCCTTGCACTTGGTCTTGTTAAACTTCATGACATTCCCATGGGCCCATATCATGAGTTTGTCCAAGTCCTCCTGGATGGCATCCGATCTTCAGGTGTGGCAACAGCACCCTCAGCTTTGTGTCATCTGCAAATTTGCTGAGTGTGCCCTTGATCCCTTCGTCTGTGTCATTAGTGAAGATACGAAATAACACTGATCCTAGTACAGGACCATGAGGGATGCCACTCGCCATCTTTCTCCTTGAGGGTGTTAAGCCATGGATCACTGAAAGAAGGAGTAAGCAAATGTGAAAAAAAATGTTTGTTCTGCACAAGGTTCATGTTTGTCTATACAGGTGCTAGTACATTGGTAACATTCAAATCCTGGTGGGTTTTGAAAGGAGAAATTGCTTGTTCTAGCTACTTGACATGGAGGTAACAGACTTTTTTTTTTTCCTAAATAGGCATAGCAAGAACAATTAACTTAATGTGAAAAGAACTTTCCTTAAAGTCAGAGGGAAAGTTCTTAGGGCTTTGGCTGAGCTGCCTTTACAGACACCCTCCTTGTCCTACAATAGAGAAACCTGTTTTCCCCCTTGTTTCCTTATGCTGTGCCTGATTGGACACCTTAGGAAAACAAACTTTTTTAATATACTGGTAAAGCTGCAACATGCAATTACTGTTTAAAAAACCCTCCTCATCAAACATACAAGCTGTGAAAAGCATTTGAATTGGAGTGTTTGGGTGAGGACATAGCCTTAAACTATACCAGGTGAGGTTTAAACTGGATGTTAGGAAGAGCTTTTTCACAGAGAGCGTGATCCCTCAGTGGAATGGTCTGCCCAGGGCAGTGATGGAGTCACCATCCCTGAAGGTACTTAAGAAAAGACTGCATGAGGAGCTCAGTGACATGGTCTAGATGGTGGGAGGCTTGGATGGATGGAGCATGGTGCCCATAGTTCCACGCTTGTGGGCCTGATCCCTGGGTGGGCGTTCGCTTGAGAGTTGGATTAGATGATGCTGTGGGTCCCTTCCAACTCAGAATAACCTGTGAACTTGTGAAGGGATCTTACACATCACTTATAACTGCCTTGCCAGGGAAAGGGACACTTTCCATAAGAACAGGTTGCTCAAAGCCCCATCTAGCCTGGCCTTGAACATTTAGGGCAGCCACAGCACCCCTGGACAACATGTTCCAGGGCCTCACCACCCTCACAGTAAATTATTTGTAATATCAAGTCTAAACCTCTTTGTTTAAAACCCTTAATCCTCACCTTATCACTGGACTCCCAGATGAAAAGTCTCTCTGCATCTATCCTGCAGTTATCCTTTAGATACTGCACGTCGGTTCTAAGAGCTACCTGGAGCCTTCTTCAGGCTGAACAGCCCCAGATCTCTCAGCCTGTCCACATAGGAGAGATGCTCCAGCCCCCTGATCATTTTGTGGCCCTACTCTGACCCTGTGGGAGCATGTCTATGTCCTTGTTATGCTGAGGACACCAGAGCTGGACACAGCGCTTCAGGGGGGTGACAGTGCTGCATGAGAACAGAGCGCAGAGGAGGAATCCTCTCCCTTGACCTGCTGCCCACACTGCTTTTGATACAGGACAGGATGTGTTCTCTTTCTGGGGTGTGAGTGCATGTTGCTGGGTCATATCAAGTTTTTTCTTCCAACACTGCCCTCAATCCGTTCTCTGCCCCGCCAGTAGTTTTGCTTGGGATTAAAACAGGCGCAGGACCTTGCACTTGGCCTTGTTGAAATCCATGAGGTTTCCACAGGCCCTTCTCAAGACCCCTCTGGGTGACATCCCATCCCTTGGTCCTGTCAACCACATCAGACGTTGGTGTTGTCAGTGAACTTTCTGAGG
>WEKX01020980.1:90985-113542 GCA_013390025.1 Pitta sordida | reverse complement strand
TTACTGATTCTGTGATTCTGTAATTGGCCTAGCATCTAACGTGCCTTGCTGCTCTACAAGGGGAGTAGGGTGTGAGGTCCCTTGTGTTAAAAAGGAAAAAGAAGGATGTCTGAGGATCAGATCCACATCTGGATCAAGGGCCATAGTTTGGTTCCACAGAGCCTTTTTGGCACCTTCAAGGTAACTATGGCTTCCTGGCTTGTTTGGCTTTCCTTGTCTGGGATGAGGCTTCCTGTGCTTTACAAGCTAATGCTGTCTGTGAATTGAGGGCTCACCTTGTTGCCAGAAAGGCAGGATTTAATGGCTTCAAACAATCTGTCTGGTTGTTTGGGCATTTTGGGGGTGGTTTTGTGGTGTGGATTTTTTTCTGCTAGGGTTTATCACCTGCACAGATTGTTTCCAGCACTCTGACCATTCCTCACTCCTGCTGTCCTGCTTTTCACTCAGTTCAATTCCAGACCTTCAAATTTATTGCCTAACCTTTCAGTCTTTGATAGGACTGAGACAGAAACCCAATTTCTTGCTTTTTCACATTACTAATACAGCTTATGTGAAGGCCTTTCTGTGAAACTTCTCTGCCTTCTTGCCAGTCCTCACCTAAGCTTGTAGCCTGGGTCTGCAGTGTGTTTGAGTGGGTTGTCCTTTCCTGGGAGGAGGGGGCTGTTGCACCCTGGGTGTGTAAGGTGCTGACTGAGTCTTCCAGTGTCTCCCTCCCTTTTTGTCTCGAGTGAGCAGCTGAGCTCACAGTGATCCTCATTGTCATCCAGGGTATGTAACAGGCATGCTGCCATGCCTGGGAAGGGACATCCTGTGGGGTGTTAAAACAAGCACATCAGCTACTACCAGTCCTGGCAGGCTGTGCTGAGACCCTGTCCTCCCCCAGCTGTTCACTGAGATCCCCCTCTTTACTCCATACAGGTGATAATGCAGCACATATCAGCGATAGTGAGAGAGCTTGTGCGAGCCATCCCCTCAGACATGGAACAGGAGAAGGCCATGTTGGTGCTAGCAATGCTCTTGACTAAGAAAATTGTGAACAAGGTGCCCTCCCTTTTCCATCGTGTCTTCAGCACCACTGTGACCTTCATGAACCAGCACTTCCACAACTACATTGCCGAAATGGTGAGTGCTGTTAGAGAGCTGGGTGTGAGGCACAGCTCCCCTCCTGCCTGTCCTGGGTTGTTCCCAACTCTTACCTGTCTGTGGTCTGCTGGATTCCCTGTAGTGCTCTGGAGGTTGGCCCAGAAGGGACTGTCAGTCTCTAAAGATACTTGAGGGGGTGTCACAGCTTCTGCTTGCCCCGCTCTGACAGCAGGCAGTGAGCAGAGGGCTGTGACTGCTCCTCTCCTCCCCTCCTCAGGAAGCTGTGCTGGTGAGACTCTGGTTAGTAATGCCCTCGGGAAGGAAAGCCTGACCTGAGCTCTTACATCGGGTTTTCCTGAACATCTTGATCCTGAGGTCTCTGCTCTTGTCTTCCTTGGCTCCCCAGAGCTTGGCAGAACTGGAAGGGGAAAGGAATTAACCCTAGCAGAGGAGCAGTGAGAAATTGTCAAGTCCATTCTTGCAATCTGTTGAAGCTTCAGCACAGGGGGCGAGACTGTGCAGCTCACAGGGTAGAGGCCAGAGGTTTTGGCTTTGAGTGACTGACGTGTCCTGGAGAGGGCACACCCGTGTGCTGAGCCTCTGTGGGACTTGGGAGCAGTCAGGGCTGCAATCCGGCCACCCTGTGAAGCAGCTGTGTCACGGGACCCAGCTCTGTTCTCTGCCAGGCGGCAGCAGCAGAGCACGGTGTCACTGTGCAGTGTCACTCGGCACTGCCCTGCAGGGTGCAGTTAGCCCAGGAACAGGCACTCAGGTGACACTGGGCACTGAGGGCTGCTGGTTATCCACTCCAGGCTGCCGGCATTAGGAGGGGGCTACAGCTGGGCACAGGGGTCTGTCCCACACTCTTCCCTGGGGACTTCTCCCTGCCGCTGGCTCAGGAAGGGGAGCTGGTGGCAGCTGTGGAGCTGGGGCACAGTCTGTGGTGTCCCCAGGAGCTGCCAGGTGGGCACAGACAGGACTTGCCCCAGGGATGGCTCTGCTTCTGCTAATGCCCCTTCTGGTTCTGTTTCTCTCCCTGTAGCTGCATGAGTGAGCTGTCCAGGCCTCCCTGTGGAGAATGTGGATTCCTGAAGAATGAAGAAAACTACTTGCTTTTAACTTCTGAGATGCTGTGGAAGTGTCTCAGTACAGCTGTGAAAGGGGTGGCAGAGCTTCCTAGATAGGCTTTTGTAGACTAGCAGAGCAGTGACGGTGGTGGGGCTTCCTGCCAGCTCTGCCAGTACCTGCAGGGACAGGAGCTGGCTCTCTCTCTTTTTACATTCTGTCTTTTTTCTTAGCAGTAGCAGACTTTGTGCAGGCTCTGCCTTGTACCTCCAGAGGCCCTGTGTGCACAAGGCTTGCCCTCTTGTGTTTTCCTTGTCAGCTGTAGCCTTTTGCATTAGTTATTCGCTTCCCAGCTCTGCCCTTGCAGCTGAGCCTTGTTCCCAGGAAGGGCTGGGGCTGTGAAATGGTTGATCAGGCACAGGCCATGAGGAGGGGGGGGTGGGAATCGGGTATTCCTTGGTGAGAGCAAGAGAGAACAGAGCCCTGAAGGATGGGGGGGATCTGGCCACTCAAGGTGGAAGTAAAGATAATTCAGTATCAATCATGGTACAACTGGGTTTGCTTGACAAGACTGATGGGAAAACTAAAGAAGGCAGAGGTAGTTTTTTTGGGAATGCAACGGGGGTATGTTTGAGAAAAGGTGACATGGTTGTAGTCACATCTCAGGTTCAACAAACATTAAATCAGGATGCTTTATACTTAGCTATAATCTCACAAGGTGAAAAATGTGTCACCTGTGAGTCCACCTGTGAGCTGTGATCCAGCTGTCTCAGGGGTTTTAGAAGTATGTAAATATTTTGTGGGTTTTCTTAACTAAAATAAAATGTCAATTCTAATGGCACTACAGCTTGTAAAAATTTCAATTTCCACTTGGATTTGTTTTGTGTCACCAATTTTTTGTTCAAGTACTCACAGCACTCCTCTAATCTACCAAGGGTTATGGTGCAGCTGGCAGCCACTGCCCCTGTCCTTGTGCCAGCAGATTTTATGTAAGTAAACCCATCTTTTCTGTTGCTGCCTGCACTAAAAGGGCGGGGGGTGGGGGAAGCACAGAATAAGTCCACATGTTGTTTTTGAAAACTGTACCATTTATTAAAGTGCAACCTGGGGGCATGGTCTTACAGCAGTGTCCCATTAGCAGAGGGAAAAAAATGTACACACCCCTTCACTCCAACTGACTACAGAACAATGAAGCTGGAAAGAACTTTCTTTTAAAGGTGGAAACACTTATTACCCAAATGGCACAAGAAGCTTCAGACAGTTTTCCCTGGTTAGAGGGCTGCACTTGCATATTAGAAGGAACAGTTCCTGGGATAATGGATGACGTGAGGACCAGGCCAGGTCTCTTCCCCCAGGCAGGCCTCTTGAGAACAGAATCCAGAACCCCTGCAAGTCTGTCACTACTTGCTTACACCCAGCAGAAGCCTAGTAGAAGATATCCCCTAACACACAGCTCTAGTCAGTGCCATTAGTCTTTGCTGCTTAACAAATCAAGTGGCATTCTTTTGGTCTGAGCGGGATTTATGGTTCACACTTCAATAAAAGCTTATGCTGCAAGTTAAAAATGGGGCCAGACCCCCTAAAGGTACAGCAGTCAGATCATCCCCTGCAGGTCGTTCTGTCCACAGCAGTAGTGTTCCTTCCCTCCCCTGCAGATACTGCAGGGAGATCTAAAGCAGCTTCCACTGGAAGCCAAGGGGAGCTCCCCCACTCGTACAGCACAGTCACAGACCCCTGGCTCAGAGGAAGGCCCAGAGACCAAGAGAGGGTCAGCTCTAAGTAGGAGAGAAAGTCAGAAAGGTTTAACTTAAGGAGGTGGATCTGAGCAATGTTGTTGTGGGTCCCCTGGACTTAACCCTACAGCTGCCCCTACTGAGCTGGTGTCAGGAGAGTTCCCTGTGCTGGACACAGACTGGGCAGCCCCTGCTCCCTCTGGGCCGGAGAGCTTGGTGTAGTGATGCTTCCATTTTACAAACACCCCCCCCCTTTTCTGCTACAGCACTACACAGTCTGCACTTGGAAGCACAGGTACATTCACGGAGTCAAAGCAGTGCTGTTCTTGTCACCTCCCTAGTGCTGGAATTCAGCAGACCACGCCGAATTAAACTCATGCACAGCTCATGGTGCCTCACTTCTCCATGTTTCACTGGGAAACACTTCCTCCTGTTGTGCTCCAACAGGAGCAGACACAAATGGAGCCTGGATTGACGTTCTACTGATGCCCCTCAGGCATCGCAGCTGGGCTGGCTGTGTTCATCTCTCCACCCAACACCCCCCATTTCACAGCAAGATCTACCTTCCTAGGCTCTGTTAGCACTGCCATAACACTGTAGCTGAAATTAAATGTAAGGAAGGTTTATAACCTCAGATTATTTTCTCTCCTACAGTCACTAAACTAAACCTTACCTTGTTAAGCACTAATTAAAATGTTCATTTGTGACCATTAGAAAGCACTGATTAGTGCCTTAGCATAGCTGTAATCAGCACGATGTGAAGGAAGGAAAGGGGATTCTGTCCTGTGTGGGCACACTCAGCACTACAGCCCTCACCCAGCCCTTGAGCTGCAGGTGCCTGAGCTCAGCCTCCAGCCAGGATGAAAGATAAGCCCTCACCAACAGCACAGAGGGACTCCTGCACCACTAACCTGCTCTCCAGAAGGCAAGTTAGGAAAGAAAGAACCAACAACCACAACAGGCACTTTACTTCGAGCCAGAATTCAAACTGGTGTCCCAAACCAGATGATGCAATATTGAACAGAGACCACACACTTCCACTGCACCATCCGGCTCTGCTTCCACCTGGACCGGTGAGTACCTGGAGGAGCAGCTGCTCAATAAGAGGCTGCACAAGAGCTGCTTTCTTGGTTCTAGCTTGTAGTATTTTAGGTTTAAGTTATTTCTGGTGGTTTCCAGCAGGGAATTGCCACCCTGGGAACCCCTACTCATTATCCCCCTGGCCCGGTGAGAACCAAAACCTTACATTTTCAAGCTGCCTCTCTGTGTGTGCCCAGTATTGTTGCTGTTTTGCCCAGCTGAGCAGCTCAGTACTTGCCCTGCCACCTACAGCCCCACGGCCTGGGGGAGGATTCAGGAGGCAGGAATCCACCAGGCTCCACCCGGTGGACACCAGCTGCAGCTGGCAGGAACGTGGCTCTGTCTGGGCTTTGGGCAACAGTGGGATTCTGGGGTTTGTCTTTGCTCCCAGCCCCTTGTTCCTGCAGTGCCAGCTTTAGAAAGGCCTTACTCAGCTCCCCACCCAACACCCGACTGAGCACAGCTGAAATTTTGGGTTGCACCTTCCCTTGACCAGCTCCTTACTGAGGCTGCTGCCCACTGCACTTCCTCAGGTATTTCCCACCAGCTGTAGATCTCTTCTGCTGCTGTTGTAGCATCTCAGCTTTAGGGTGTGCCAAGGATAAAGTGACGATGGAAGGGGTCTAAGGTAGATATTTTGTTAAGGTACAGCCCACTTGAGGACAGGTATTGAGGCACTTTTGGGAAGGGGATAAGCAACACAAGTGAAAGTAATTCCATATGCCCTTTTGTAAGGATGTAGCCACTGCCTTCCCTCTGCCAGCTACACGAGATCCACCACAGAGAGGCTGCATCACACCCTCTGGGGAGGTCAGACCCTGCAATTTCAGATTACTCTTAATATATTTGAGGATGGGCGGGGAACCCTTCCATTTTCTAATTCCCCCCTCTAGCAGAGCAGCCTGTCACTCAGGTCAGACTCTGCCATCTGCCATCACCCTGTCCCTGCTCTCACCACAGACTCCAAAGTCGGCAGAATTCCCACAGCTGACCTTTTGAACTAATGGAGTGTTCCCAGAGGAGAGAGACTCCCAATACATCTCTGCACGTGTGGTCAGTGAGGTGAGGGTACAAATTCTTGCTGACTTGTCAAATCTTGAAGACCCCAAGAGCAAGAGAGTATTACACAGGAAACACCGAGCAACCAAAACCACAGTGCAGCTGATGCTCCAGTAAATGGAGCAACACGACACAAACACTCAACACAGTCACTTCCTTCCTTACTACTGCTGCCACCTTCTCCGTGCTCTGTGTGGGAAAAGATGCTTGTTATTTAATGCCCTGCTGGGCTCCTTCTGCCAAGTTGGAGACGTCTTCCCAGCCTGGATTTGTTCTTGTCTGTCCCCTGCCCATCTCCTGCACTACAATGGAAACAACCACACTGAGAGAAGTAACACCAGCCCTGTTGACACACAGGTCAGACAGAATGTCCACAGCATCCACCTCTGCTTTAGAGAAACCCGCTGTGTGGTGACAGAGAGGGATGGCCCAGGGGTGGGCTCACCGCCTTCAGTAAGGAGAGGATGTGGGTTGGGTTAGGAATGTACCTCTTCCCCCAGAGAGCACAGCTGGCAGAAGAACCCAAAGCAGCAACAGCTGGGCAGGAGAGCAGCCTGTACCCTCACAGACTGTGCCACTCCTTGAGAAACATAGTGTGACATACTGAAAACACTCCTGCACATCTGTGACAGAAGGAGCACGAAGAGATCTCGCCTCCAAGTGAGGGGAACTCCTTGGGGAACTGCCCTCTGCTCCAGCAGAGGAAACTGCAGTGGTGGGAAGGCAGACACCAGAGAGTTCATGGTGTGAGGACGTCCCAGTGACCCATTCTGGGGACACATCACACCGATAAGAATACCAGGAAATGGCAGAAAAAGTCAATTCCATTTTGCAATATGATGAAAGTTTAGATTTGGGGTTATTTTTCCTGTTAAGGCCAACTTGCAATGTTTTGTACATGGAAAAAGAAATTATCAACAGCAAAGTCCAGAACTCAGAGCGCTTGCCCTCAGTCCACAGCGGCAGTAACACATGTAACAACCCTTCCATGAATATTCAACTTCACACACACAAACTTCAAAATCCAGTAAGTTTTCTAGAAAACCCATTCTCACAAAAACTTAAAACAAAACCAATTCCTCAAAATCTGACACTTTCTGACTTAACTTTCCAGCATCCTGGGATAGGAAAATGCAGCAAGAACATCCTAAAATAGAGCATATGCTAAAATCTCTTCATTCTGAGATCCCTTGAGAAACAGGCTCATCAGGAGATGTACCCTAGGTAAGGTTATTTAGAAATAAAAGTACCTTCTTGTTGTGCTTTGTGAAGATCCCTGTAAGCTCATATTTCTGTCTTCACATTACGGTGAGCTCCCTTTCACCTCCCTCCATCTGCTCTAAGCCCCAGTGCCTGGCCCCAAGCCTCGGAGCTGTGTCTGGAAAGCCCAGAGAGCTGCAGTGTGGGCATGGACAGACACACAGACGTGCACTCAAAGGGGAACACTTGCAGCTGGAGCTGATTAAGGGCTTCCAATACTTAAAAGGCTTCTCTCCACACACACCTGAAGTGATGTTACTGCAGGAAGAGGGATTTCCTTTTTGCCAAAGTGACTCTCTCATCCTTGGGGAACCTGTAAGTTTACCTAATTACAGATTCACAGCCACAGGACAACCTGCACTGCAACGCCACATGGGGTTGGGTCAGGAACAAGCAGACACAGGAGGTGTTTAATGCTCTTTTGCTCAGTTACTAGAATCCATTGCTTTATAGGTCTGGGATTCTGTCACAGACAAGACCACGTTAGGACTAACCAGACTGTGGGTTGGGAAGGACAATGCAGACTGCAGCGTGACACAGGGCAGCACAGATTCACTGTCCAGCATGAATTTTACCCCTCTGGTAACTGAAAGATTGCAGTAAAGGGGGACAGGAGGAAAGCAAATGGATTCTCAAACCAGCAAACAGGAGCGTCCCTCCCACCCTCCTGGGCAGCACCCCTACCCCAGGTACACCAGGATGCTCAGAGATAATACAGCAAGAGAGAGGCAGCATCTTCACAGGATGGGGCTCCAGTAAACGTTAGGGGCCAAAACCAGTGTGAGGCAAGAGGTAAGAATAAGCACTGTCCCACCGGGGCTTAGGAGGAACCTGGAAGGTTACGAGGAGCAGTGCTGTACCTGAGAGGAAGTCGAGACAAAAGGGAGACCAGCCTCTCACTACAGGACTCAGGTTGGCTGACGTTTGTTAGGGAGAGCTCTGGGGCGCAACAGGAAGTGACAGGACAGCACAGCTGCAGTAGCGGTCAGTCTGAGAAGCCAAGAACTCCAGGGGTCAGCAGCAGCTGCCTCTCCCCTTCCCCTGGGGATTCTCTGTTCCAGTTCCCGGAGTACAAGCACCCCTTTCTTCAGCACCTGCACTTAAGTTCTTAAATTTGCAGAATTTTTGTTGTTGTTGTTTTTAAAAATACCCCAGTGCTTTAATCACGAAAAACCAGTCCCCGCCCCAATTCTACTAAAAACGTGATTGTCCGTAGCTGGAGGTTTATGGAACAACCTCACCCCACCACCGTTAAGTTGCTCAAGTCTCCAGTTAAACAGCAGGCAGCTCAACCTTTAGGTAACACAACTACACAAACTGGATGGTGCTCTCTCGTCTCTCCCCCCGACTCCTCCTCCAGAGAGCTCCGTTACTTTTTCCTCAGTGCCAGCGCTACCCCGACCGCCACGGCCAGTATGGCCACGGCAGCTGCCCCACCGTAGAGCAGGATGGATTTCCCTTCCGGCAATAGGATCGGCTTCTCCTCTGCAGCAGAGGATTGCTCTTCCATTTCTTCCAAATGGCCCTCTTTCCCCACTTTTTTTTCCCCTGGAAGCAGTATTTTCTCAGGTTCTGGTGCAGCCTTTTCTTCTGATGGGGCCAACTTTGGGACAGGTTTACTTAATATGGGGATTTCAGGTTCAGCAAGCTCTTCGGCCGCTTTTCCCTTCTCCTCCTGTTTCGTACGCACAAGGGTGGAGGGATGTGCTTTTTCAACAGCAGCAGTTTCAGCTGGAGGTTTTACTTCCTGTAGAGAAGCAGAAGTTTCTGGAAATGCCGCCTGCGTGGTCTCTGCAGCGCCGGCTGACACCACCGCTTCCTCAATCCCCTCTGGGATCTCTTCCTTCTCCACATGAACGATGTCGGAGTTGGAAGAGTTGTTCTCACTCCTCTCTTCACCTCCTCCATTGCTGTCCAGGCTTTTGACCTCCTCAGGATCCATAGCCACCTGCTGCCAGGACTCGGGCCCCAGGGACACTGGCAGGCTCTCCGTGTGCCAGCTCTGACTCGCCGACAGGGACACGGGCAGGCTCTCCGAGTGCCACGACGTGGTCACCGTGGGGGACTCGGGGGGGCTCACCTGGCCTGAGTTGTCACTGGTCAGGATGTAGATGTCATTGCTGTCCTCTGCGATGAGCCCGGGGTACTCTTCCTCTTCCGATTCCAAAGTAAACACCGTCCCCTACGAACAGAAAGGGGGACACAGCACGTGAGCAGTGGTTTCAGCATTGTCTCCCCTGTTCAGGAAGGAATAGGACACCTGCAAACTTAGCGAGCTGGAAGAAAGATGAGATGCCTCTGCAGCTGCCTGACCTACATTTCAGTGGAGATTACAGAACCCAGCTGGTCCAGCTGGCACTTCCAGAGAATGGAATTTGCTGGGAGCTCCTCCTTCCCCTGATGCTGCTGCATTGCTGAGTCCATCACCCAAACACACCACCTGGCCATGATTAACCACACAGGATACTAAAGCCTGAAACCAAATTGCAACAAAAAGAAGGAAAGCAAACACAAGAACAGCTCCTTCTGCCTTCTGTGCAAGTGCTCTCTGTTGTTTGTCTGTTTCCATCTAACAGTGCTCCTCTCACATTCACTTTGTCCCAGTGCTATGTGAAGCCTGTATTACTCCTTTGTACCAACCAGCTGGAATCTACAGTAATTCCAGTATTCTGCTACAATTTTAGCTATTCTTACATGAATTCACTTTCCAAGACTGTCATCGTAACTTTGGCTACACAACTTAAGCTGGAACAAAACAACCAAGCGCAGACATCCAGAGATGCCGAGAGGGTTTGTTTGCTTTTAATTAGCTAGGAAATACCAGTAGGAACCCTAAAAAACACTTGACAGTGGGCTTCAATTGGAGAAACTGCAAGTGTAAAATACTGATTGATTCCCTCCTTACAGCACTGCTGAGTATGTAACACTGAACAGATTGGCTTCAAGGGGAAAGAGGAAAAATAATTAAGAGCAGAAAAAAAGAAGTAAAATTTGTGGGTTGAGCTAATAACAGTTCAGTAATTAGAACTGAGCAAAACATAGTAATACTAATGTTAGTAATCATAAGAGTAGTAGTAGTGATGGAAATTGGAGAGGAATAAAACTGAAGGCAGACAAGTGATGGACAATGCAATTACTCACTACCCTCAGCAGCTCCCAGCCAACTCCCCCCAGTTTAAATATGGAACAGGATGTTCTATGGCATGTCCCCTTCTGATTACCACTTTTTAACCTAAAAATGTTCATTCTCTATTCTTTAGACACTCCTCTCAGAAATTTCCCTACCACCAACTACCTCATTTTTACCTCTAAATGTTCATGCTCTCCCCTACAGATTATTTCAAATTTTGCCCTCAGAATCTTCCTCCCCATGCACTACTGATTACCTCCTTTTTACCTCTAAATATTTATTCTCTACACTGGAGATTCTCTCAAGTTTTACCCCCAGAAATGACCTTCTGTCCGGTTTGGATGAGCTGCACTGTCCACACTCCCTCCCAGCCTCTCGTGCCCCTCCTCACTGGCAGATCGTGAGACACTGGGAAGTGCCTGATTTAGGGTAGGAACTGCTCAGCCACAGCCAAAACATCCGTGTCTTACCAACATTAGTCTCATACTAAATCAAAAACACAGCCCTGTACCAGCTCCCAAGAAGAAAATGAACTCTGTCCCAGCAGCAACGAGGACAAAGAGAGAGGGGGCAGAGAGGAAGCCCAAAGTCTGCTGTGCCATATAACACAAGTCTGTGCAACCCTAAATAAAGATTCAGTAGCTTTTTTGCTCATAACAAAAATGACTTAAACAGCCTATCAAGCCCTGGAGTGCTGGGAGCCCCTCTGTGCAAATTCCCTGTTCAATTACCAAGTGTTTCTGCACAGTCCCCTGTAACACAAAGAAAAATTCCATTCATTCTCCTGCTTCTGGCTCCCTTCCACACGCAATGGTTCTAAAGCCATCCAAGCCCTTGCTCCTTTTTTTTTAAACCCTTCCCAACACCTGTGAATCTGGGGGTTGATTCTGCTCTGGTCAAAACAAAGTCCTCATCAAACCCCCAAAAAGTGAGTTGGCAACACAGCAGAGGCAGCACAAACACTGCTGGTCACTGGTGGGGTCTGCAGTGAGAGCAAATGAAACAGGGGTGGGATGTAAATCTCAGTCCATGGAATTTCAGAATATATCTGGAAATGGGAAGGGAATATTGAGAACACTCTGGAATGGAACTTTTCCTCATAAACGCCTTTAAATTGGTTGGATGTGAGAAACATCATCCAGCTCAGTACCATCTTCAGAAACACTAACGAGTTCCTCAGGGAAAGGGTTAAAAGTGATGAATTTGCTCACTGACTGCTTAAGGATCACCACAAAGCCTTAACTCAGAATGGAACAAAAATTAGTGAACCACGACGTTTGTGAAGACATTCAGACACCACTCACACACCAACAAACCCAGAGCAAGTGCTGCTGTGTGAGCAGTGACTGACAGCTGAAGACTCCAGTCACCCCTTGAAAGCTGTGCTTCACCAGAACTGATTTTTTTCTGAAATGCAGCTCAGGCCATTAAAACAAAATGTAGCTCTATACCCAGGAGGAAGCATTGCCAAGTAAGGGCAATGCAAAAGAAGAGACAAGACACTCAAGGAAAGTTCCTAGACCCAAAGAGTAGGAAATACTCTCACTGGAATGTGAGGGACTAAGGGACACCTACAATCATAAACATTTTTTAGTTGCACAGGAGACACAGACTCCTTGCAGTGCCAATTAAACAATAAAATAATTAAAGGTGAAACCTGCAATCTCATGAACCTCTGCTCAGCTCTACCCTTCCACAAATCAGGATGAATTAATTTCCCATCCACAGCACATCACAACAACCAGACCAGGTCTGTGAGCTGATGTTGGCCAAAAGAACGGGACACACACCTCTGACAACAGCTCTGCTCCTGACCAGGGAGTGCACCCATCCTGCTCAACAGGAAACACACACAAAAATATTCCAAACCCACGGCATGCTGCTGTGTGTTTGTGAGCTCTGGGGACTGCAGCAAACTTCTGTAAGAACCAAAAAAAGGCACCAGGTAGGGTTGTACTCATACAGCCTGAATTCCCCTGGAGTCACACACTGTACCCTGGAGAAAGACAAGGGGCTTCGAGCTGTGACTCAGGAGCCCACTGCGGGGAGGATGGAGCCACCTGTCGTCAACAGCCTCAACAGAGACTGCTGTGAAATTTAAGCCTTCCTGATACTACCAAATACACAGTTACTCCTCCAGCCTCTGCTGCTCCCTTCCTGACCCACCACTCATCACTTTGCCCTTTCTTCTCATACAGAAAATCAAAGCTGTTCCTTAGAGGGAACCCACAGACAATTGGCCCATAACAAAAATGAACAAGTGACAGAGATACAGCACCACCCCTATAAGATACCCAGCTATATAAGTGCCATCACCAGCTGCTCTGCCCAGGCCCAGAAACTGCCTTTGTGTGACACAATGCCAGACCCTCAGCAAGCTGACAGATGGGGAGGCAGCACTGATGTACTAGACTGAGCACTTCTCATAAAAACAAGTAAGATCTGGGCATGTCCTGAGGGTAACAACGCAGGAGAAACTGCTTTGGAGAGTGTAAGGAAATGAAGGGATGGTGCTACAAGAAACACGGGCAATCCTCAGACTTCACTAATACATGAACCAACCCCACACACATCCTGCCTTCAGCAGGAGGGAGGAGGCCAAAGAAGCTCAGAAGTTTTATTGTTCCTTCTCTCACGCAGACTGTGCTGACCTCAAAAGAATTATCAGCCACTGGCTCCCCATAAATCAGAGCCTTGTGCAGCCTGGCTCGTTCCTTTCTGTCTTCACAGACAATTTAACTGCCGTGTCACTGCCTCGGGGACACGGCTCTCCCAGCTCGGAGCCGTGGCCGGCACAGCTAGGGCAGAGCTGAACACACTGAGTGTCAGGGAGTGATGCCAACACTTTTTCGTTAAAAGCTTATGAAGCTTTAATTGAAAAGCCAGACAGTAATAGGCATTATTTGGGATAAATGATTAATATTTCTTGAGCTCAATTAAGATTTAATACGTGAAGTCAAGCGGATAAAGGCAGGATTTTGTGCTGGTTCAATTGAGGTTTGCACTTCGGTGGGTTTGGGCTTTTTTTTTTTCCCTCTTAATGCAGCTGCACTAAAAACTGAATGACATTTAGGACAACTCTCCTGATTCATCTACAGATGTGACCCAGAAGCAAAGCTCCAAGAGGCAGATTATTTCAGGACAGGATGGAACATGTGGAAGGATTTTTAATGACCTGAGGCCTTATATAAGCCCTACACTTTAGATTTGCTATTAAGAAAGAACGTCTGTAAGCATTTCTTTATCTGCTTTGTTTATTGTAAATAGACAGGCTGCTGCTTCAAACCAGGAAGATCAGAGTTGCTCTTTTTTCAGATTTGCACCAGGAGACTTGCTAACTCACCCAGCATCCTGCTGCTCCTGATCCCAGCCACTGCCACAGGAGGGAAGAGCTAGCACAAGTTGTGAGGAGGAGAAGGAGAACTGCATATTTCCCTCCTTGGGTAGGACACAGTAAGAGTGGCCCACAGCCTTGAGGAAAGGATAAACTTAATTCCCTTGAGGTGGCACCTGCAGACCTGAACAAGAGAGATGCCAAAATCCCTCCCTGCCCTCAGCCTGTCAAGTTTCAATTATGACTTAAAGACAGAAAACATTCAAAAAATATATAAAAAATCAAGACTTGGAAAGTGACTCATGATGACTATGCTATTTTTCAGTGTTCTAGTAGGTCTGTTATTAAATGTATACAAACAAACTGACATTAACTGTAGTAGTTATATTTGCTAAACAGTAAAATCTTTAACTAAATATAGGGAAATAACCCACACCTCACTTAAAAAAACAGTAACTTCAGCCTGATTTCTGTAAAGCCTGATTTCTGGTGCAAACAGATATTCAAATCAAAATTCTGAATGTCTCAAACATAAAAGTAACTGTTTTTCCCCTACAAAAACAGTAGACAGGAGCAGTAGCACACCTTGTATCTATAATGGAAGTATTATTAGATGGTGAACAGAGCTCCCCGTTAAGGTGTCCAACAGATTATTTATGGCATCCTAGAGGAGATTTTGCAAGCCCTGCCCTGGTCTGGAGACCAGGAAAATGCAAACCAACTGTGTCTAAGTGCTGTGGAAGCCTCATCTAGGCTTTGGTTTCAAGTGCTCCTGAAAGCTCAGCTGGTCTCTCTTAAAGAATAAACAAGGAATGATGTGGATGAGCAACTCACACAAAACTGATTTCTGAAGACACAGAAAAGCCCACCCTGCACAAAACCTACAGCCCAGCAAGCCACCTGTGCACCCCAGAGCCGGATTTTGTCCAGCACAGGCAAAAGTTCTGTACAGAGGTCAGAGGAAAAAAATATCCACGTTCCCAGAGCTGCAACCCCTCAACATGAAACTCACCAGACCCACATAAAATCCCTGGGAAAAACTGTGCCTTGAGGTGCAGGAGGGAATGCTGGCAGAACAGAGTGTCCCAGGAGAGCAATCGTAGCTTCGATAAAGCATTCAAACACTCAGCTACAAGTTTCTTAGCTGAGGCTACTGACTACATTGCAACATAACCTATCACCGTGGGAAATGAAGTTCAAGGAGTGTCTGGGCGAGGCTTTCAGGTGATTCAGGCGCCCGGCACACTGCGGCTCCTCAGACCCCCCTGGCAGTCAGACCTGACAGCGTTACCCGCTAATCCTTCAGAGGAACGGATTATAGAGGGGCTCCTGACAACACTCGGACCCACAATACATTTTAAAATACAAAGAAGTAACAAAAAGCCCTCAGGCACTTACTGTGCCTCTCTGCTCATCTCTCTGAAACTCAAGATAGGTGGAGCCAGGAAAAGGAGAGCAGAGTTCTTACAAATAGGACTGCACTTTTTATTAAGGGAAAGGGAAAAAAAAGGCAAGTGAACCAGATCAAAGCGCTCCAGTACTGCGGCCACTGCTCCCCGTTCCCTTCAAGGAATGCAGAAATGCTCTTAACCCTGCTCTCCAACATAACCCCTACACCCTGCAGAGGGTCAGCACCACATCAACATCCTTTAAGGTTCTGCTCTGACTGGTTCAAATGGAGATAAATTCAGTTATTTATAGACTGACTTGTAGTTGTTGGAAGGGAAAAGAGAAAGGAGATCTAGTTGCTCCTTTACTATTTAATTTCCTTCTTCAGCCACGGTATGTAAAAATTTAGAAGTCTATTACTGTACCAAAGAAGTTACATACAAATAAAAGTGGATGCTTCACTGCAGTGTTCCAAGAGACAAGCATAAAGTAGAATTATTTTGAAAGGAAAACTGCAAAAACCTACTTCCTAGGGCTTCTCAAACGAGACCATCTCTACCACATTAAACTCACTTCCCTCTCCTCTAGCAGAGCACGTCTCTGTTTTTCTGCATTGTCATTCCCAGGGCAGACACCTGGAGAGCTGCAGAAGGAGATTTTCATCTCTGGCAGCACAAGCTGCCTCACTTCCCTGGGATGACAAGCATCTCTTTACACTTTTTCTCCCCCAGACTGATAACAGTCTCTAATATGTACATTATTCAACCACCAGCACCAAAGAAAATATCAAAACCAGCTGTAAAGCCCAAGACAACACACTGGAAACACGGAGAGAACAGCTCCTCTAAGGCTGACATAGGAAACTAATCACTCTGCAAATTTACTTTTGTTCTCTTCAACACGGGCAATGAATTAAATCCAAACCCAGGTCTGAACATCATGAGACAAGAACCCTGGGAAGGCAGAGGGTCACGAATACAACTACTACAACTACCAGGAATACAACGACTTGCTGAGGGAGGGGAGGTCACTGACTGCACACCACAAACACCGACTGCGTGCGCTCGCTGCATCTCATTCCAGAAAGGGGAAAGCAGATGGGCTGGTAACAGGAAAATGTGAATCCCAGAGGAAAAAAAAGCAGCTTCCAAGCACTCTTACATTTTTTCCTCTTTACTGACATTCCCAGGCTACTTCTACTTAAATGGAATCTAACTATGGCAAACAGAATTTGAGAAGAAATAAATGATGTGGGAGTAGGGGTGGAAAAGGAAGATGAAGGAAAAGCCTTACCAACTGACTGTGCACTTTTCCAGGAGACTGGGAATTGCTTCTGATGCAGCAGCCTTCAGTTCTGGAGAAGTCAGAGCAAAAAGGGAGGGGAGGTACAAGTAGGGGAGGGAGGGGAAAGGAAGAGAAGGGAAGGAGGGGAGAGGAGGAAAAGGGAGGGGAGAATCGGAAAGGGGAGGGCAGAGCATGTCCAGTGCACGTCAGGCTGTTGAGCCCTAAGCTACTTGTAAGCCAGGCTGGGTATTGTTCTGCAAGGGTTCAAGATGATAGAAGAAGGAGATCTTTGTATGGACAGCTGACCCACTGGTCAAGAGGAACAAATGCATCCCCCCACGTGTTTATTTAGAGAACCTGGAACACCCAGCATGCTTTTTGCTCCAAAAGAGAGACCAACCTAAAGCTTAAGAGTCAAGCAGGGCAAACGTAAGAGCTGCAGACAAACTTGTCACAGCAATTAGTGAGAGGCTGCCCTTGAAAGATTTCCTTGCTTTCCTACAGTCCCCCAAAATCAACTTGCAAATCTACCTGCAAATCTAAGGGACTGCAAACTAGATGAGGTAGTCCTTTCATCTCCTCATTCACAGTTACGTTGCCAGCTGCATCCAAACACAATATGCAGGGCACTGCAGACATTCCTACTTGGAACACTTTCAACCTGAAGTAGTAAAACAGACCATGGGGAAGGGGTGCTCCATACACAATGGCCAGAATTGCAGCACTGAAATCCTGTATGCACTGGAACACAAGAACATGCCAACCATTCCCTCACCAACCAACACACCATTCCCTCCCAGTCCCACCCTGCCATCAGCTGTATTACAATTTTAGTGCCTGAAGGGAGAACGGGAGGGGAACACTCATTGTTTCAACACATCATCACCATCTCTCTGCAGGACTGGCATGAAAATATCAAAAAGTAACTTCTCATTCTTTAGTATCTTAAATTCCCCATTGCCCATAAACCACACCGACTTCTTGAAATCTGCTCTGTAACTTTCCAATGTATAAACCTTTATTCCCTGGAGCCTTTGCTTCCAGTTAACTGTTCACCATCCCCAATCAGATGCTTTCCTGGACCTACAAGCCTCCCAGGCTCACCACAGAACCTCAAGCCTTGCACACAGGCAGAACCCCGGGAGCTCTTCCAGCTGCACTGTGGCTGGATGATGCAGCAAGTGGATGACACAGCTCTGTAAAATTCTGACTCCACAGATCTGCAGTGGGGCATAGGAAGGGCTCAGCTGACCTTTGACTGGCCACTTCCCTCCTGGCAAAGGCTGACTTCCAAAAATCGAGGAATTACGTGGTTCCAAGGGAAGAGACAGCACTAGAGGCACTACTGAATTTTTCACGTCTGTCCCTGAAAAGCTGACTCCTGTCAAGCTCTCCTCTGGTCCTGGTCCACAAAAACCCAGACAAGCTGTTCTGGCATCTTCTCAGTTTTAAGTAAGCCCTCAGCAGCTGCAGGAAAGACCTCTCTTCACACCACTCCAAAATAACACCAAAATCGACCCTCTTGCTGTCACAGCAACATGAGTCACTGGAGACTCTCAGGGTTGTGCATTGCCCTTATGGCTCCGGCAAATTATTACTGACAACTCGATCCTGCACACAGAGCCCCCGCGGCAGATGCTTATCTTAAAAAATGCAAACACTTCCCTGACAGCGAGCCTCTTCCCAGCCCTTCTCAGAGACACAGCCTCTCCCACCCTGGCTCCACGCCCTGCTCCCAGCACTGCCATCCCAAAACACCACCCCACAGGCTGGGAACAAACTGAGAACCATTCCCCAGAAAAAATACATATTCCCCTTCGTCCACATGAAGCCGCCCAGTGGGTCCCCAGCCACATCCCCAGAGCACCTCACAGAAGGTCAGTGCAGCCAATATTAATTCATCTGGAAAGAATTTTCATCACCTTGTCTCTCCCCTCGCCTCTTCTGCTGCTCCAAAAATAGCTGTGGCTGTTTGCTGTACCGCCTGTGTCAGTGTGATTTTCTGCCTGGCTGGGTGTCCACAGACAGCACCCGGATCTGTACACACATATGCACAGCCACACAAACACAAAGCACAGCCCCCTCCCTTGGAGGCCCTACTGGAAAGCCGCTTGTTGTCAGAGGCTGTGCCCTGTATTAAGTGTGTTTACAGCACGCCTCAAAAAAGGGGCTGGAGGACAGACCACAGCCCTTTCTGAGGCTAAAAAACACAAGGCAAGAAAAGCAAAGCAGCACCAACATCGATCTGGCTTAAGGCTGCAAATAAGAACCTGCCCTGGGATGGAAATACCTTGAAATGTGAGTGCACTTATCAAACAACCTGAGGTCATTTGGCCGCATGCTGTGAGTGCTTCAGTCCTTTAAAGACAAACAATCCCTCCCGAAGGCCTTGGAAACTATTATCCACCACTGCTGGGAAGGGAACAGATAAAGAAGGTGCAGATGTGCAGAAATTCTGGAACAAACATGTCTTAAAAAAACCTCAGGTAAACTCTTGAAATACGAGAAGCTTCTGAATGAGACTTTTTCCTACTAGTGCTTTTTTTTTAATCACTGGGTTTTCCTGAACAGCTTTTCTTTTTAGAATAAATCAACCTGCTGGAGCTGTTTCACAAATCCCAGATTAATTCCATTCAAGTCTGGCATCCTTCCCAAACCCAGTAATCTAAGGCTCAGCCTTCAAGACCCAGCTCATGGTCTGTGAGCTGTCTCTCTGATGTATTTTTAAATGAAACTTTCTCAGCATGCCATGACTCAGGAGCATTGGTTACCATGAATTAAAGACTTCTACAAGGAAAAAATGCAGCACAGAGAAACCCTGATTGTTCATTCTATGCATGTTCCTATACAGCTAGAAAGTCGGACATGCATTAGCTGTTTCATCACTTATTGTAAAAATAAATTAGCACCTATTGACATTTCTGTATAAAGTGCTCCTCAATTATTTATCTGCTAAAAAAAATCCCTCTGAAATTGAAAGAGGAGAGAAAAAAACCACCTACCATTGCCAGCCATCACCAGAGGATGACGATGCTATTTTATAAAAAGATGAGCCTCTCAGTCACAGCATTTCCTGTTCTGGGTGTTTGCTTCCACGGGCAATGCTGCGTGTATATATTAACAGGAAAGTACAAAAGCTCACCAAACAGCAACAAATTAGCACCTTGACACTGAGTGTGTGAAACCTCTTCAATTTCAACATCAATCCAGCAAAGCAGACATGCACAGAACTGGAACAGACTGCCTGGGGAACTGTGCAGTCCAACCACACACAGCTTTAATGGCAGCACCCAGAAATGAATGGGTGAAAGTCAGTTCTGCCTCAGGGCACAGAAGTGAAAGATGCCTTTCCCAAGATCTCTTTTTTGGTCCTGACCGTCTCCTTTGCTTGGTTTTACTTTTTCTGGGCCATTCCTTCTGGCATTTGCTAATTTCCAGCCACTCCTGTCAGCTCTCACTCCTAACTAAAGACTAGTATCACACTGAGAAATAAGCTTTGAACAAGGTATGAGAATTAAATGTGGTCTTCTTACCCATCCTCCTTGTTGAATGATATAATCTGCAGAATAGTCTTCTAGATATGTCACCCCGAAGTTCACAAGTGCACTCAGTGGTTCCTGGCCCCGTCTGGTTAACTCCATCAGAAACTCTTGTAGCAGAACCAGGGGCACCAAGACCTTAAAACAAACAAACAAACCAGGAATTATGAGTAAACACAGAAAGCATCATCAGTGCTACTGTGGAGCTAGAACAGAATGCATGTGGGGGTTCACATAAAACATCTGAATCTGCAAGCCCAAAGACATCAGGGACTATACACCTCATTTTTGTGAAACAGGCAGACACACAACACAGGGCAATAAAGAGAAGAACCCGTTTTGATATGCAAGATAACACAGCCTAGAGAGTTCCACAAAACAGGAATGCAGTGCTTCCTTGAGCCTCATTTCTTCCCCCAAACAAGATTCAGACAGAGAAGCAGAAAAGGTCCAGAACTTACTCCCCTGCAGAAGAGGAAAGATGCAACATTATAAATAGCTGGAAGGGATACACATCCAAACTGTATTTAAACAGCAAACTCATGCACAAGCCTGAATGGATGCGCTGCACTAGACAGTCTCTTCAGAAGTTCACACTTGGCTCTCAGACAGGACAGAAACAAACACCTCCTCCCAGCAACACAATATTATAAACACATTTAAAATGGCAAACAAAAACCCCCTGTCAAACTCTCCCTCCTATGCCAAATTTAACACAAATTTTCCTCCCTCATTCCTCTTTCAAAACCTTTTGTCTTTAACTGAACGCTCACCCTCAATCCAAATTGCTCTGGAAGATACAAGATGCAGTTCTAGCTACTTCCTTCTGAAATTATGTTTTTGTTTGCCTGAACAACACACAGCTGAACTTTTAAACTCTAAATTTATTCTCCCAGAGCACGGAAGTGGCCCTTGGGCAAAGTTTATATGCAGCACTTCACCAAGGTCAGGAAACAGGTATGAACTGAAGTCATGAGGGTCTGAAAAAGCATTATTATGACACGAAATAGTTGTGAGGTTCACCACACCTTCTTTGTCACAATAGCCCTGGAATGCTTTTTCCCAGGTGCACAAGGGAGATCCAGGCTGCACAACTGCCTAAAAAATTCCTGATAAATTTAATATCTTCCAGCTGATTAACAAATGTGAGAGTCCAACCCTATGGCAGTTACAGAACTGTTCTGGTAACTGCCAACACTTCACCAGGAATGTCACACTGCTTGAACTTTAAAAGTGAGATGGTGTTTGAATTTTAAAAGTCTTGGGGGGTTTTTTTGAGTTTCTTGTAATTAATCTCAACTCAGAGGCAGAAGATGTGCATGGTCAAACATAGAGAACAGGTCAAGGTGAAGTGTCAGGAAAAAACTTCCATCTTTTTGGATCAAAAAAAAAAAAAGGATGCTGTCAAGGCTTGGCATCTTTCAGAGGCTTTGGGCACACCCACATAGCAGCAGGAACTCTGAGATCTCAAAATACTTGATATTTACTGTAAGCTGAAGGCAAGAGAAACCTGGGCAAAAAGAGCCTGCTTGGGAAAGGAAGGGAGCTCCAACACTGGCATCCTGAACATGATTGTTGCCCCCTGATCCATCCATTCCTCCTAAATTCAGCAAAGCCTGTGCAAGCCTCAGGAATTAACATCCAGCCCCACAAAGCCCAAACAGCACTTGGTTTCCCTTTCCTGCTGAAATTATGGACATTTCTACCTTTGAGAGCAGTGGGACCAGGAGCAGATTTGCATGAGACTGTCCCTGAACTCATGAAGGAAGGATCCCTCCCAGTGCTCCCATAAAGGTTAAGAGTAGCTTACAGTAGTGAACACTGGGTGATGGGATTTAAATAGAACCAAAGTAAAAATCCACCTTCTGCAATTCAAATAACTGCAATTCCCTCAACCAGGATGCTCAGGAAGGAATGCTCAGGGCTATTTATATTCCAGCTAAAGAAAAAACGTACACAGAAAATAGTTGGCAGGAGAAAACTTCCAGGGAATCATTAAAAAACCCAACATTTACTATCAGTAGAATGTGCAAATCAAATGAAAGACTTCTGTCAATTATACCATTGCAATCCCACAGTACAATATTACAGTATTTCTTATCCTTTTATAAGTAGTGGGGTATTTCAAATTTTTAAATTATATTTATTTATCACAGAAATGTGATCACAGAATCACAGAATCAGTAAGGTTGGAAAAGACCTTAGAGATCATCGAGTCCAACCTATCACCTGTTACCTAACCTAGCCAAACCTGTTACCTAACCTGTTGCCATCCTGCTACCAACACACCATCCTACCTATAACACACTACCCTAATATCTAGGTCATGCCACCAAGTGCATCATCCAACCTTTTCTTAAACACCTCTAGGGACGGTGACTCCACCACCTCTTTGGGCAGCCCATTCCACTGAGAGATCACCCTCTCTGTGAAAAAGTTCCTTCTAATGTCCAGTCTAAATCTCCCCTGACGCAGTTTAAGACTGTGTCCTCTTGTTCTATCACTTGTAGCCAGAGTGAAGAGACCAACACCCAGCTGGGTACACCTCCCTTTCAGGTAGTTATACAGAGCGATAAGGTCTCCCCTCAGCCTCCTCTTCTC